>PISW01009976.1:0-22667 GCA_004023785.1 Mungos mungo
CCCTCCTCTACCTCTGCTGCTGGTTCAGCTCCGAAAACTCCAGCCCGGCTCCCGGTCCCCTCCGCCCAGGTCCCAGGCTCCCACGCTTGCCCCTGGCCGTCGGCCCTCCCTGCGGGGACCACCAGAGGGCGCCTGCGAGCCCCCGAGTCAGGTCCCGCCCACCTCTGCCCAGCAGACCTCCGGGGCTCCCACCTCCCTGAGGTAAAAGCCCGAATCCTCCCTCCAACCCACAAGGGCCCCGCACAACCTGCCCTGTCCCCTCCCGGCCCTCCCCTCCTCCCTCCTTCCCCCTCTGAACTCTCTGCTCCGGCCACACGGACCTCTTCACTGTTCCTGCAACATGCCAGGCACAGGGCTGCCCCAGGACCTTGGCACAGGCTGTGCCCGCTGCCTTCCTCCCCACCACCTCCTTTGGTCTCTACTCAAACGCCACCTTCTCAGTGGGGCCTCCCCGACCACCCTGTTGTAAGACTTACTGTTTTCAATCTCAGCGGTGAGCCCCTCCCCGCAAATCTTCACCCTCCTTTGCTGCGTGACTTCTGTCCCTGAGCCCTCGCCGCCATCTGACCCACTGTCTGTTTCACTTGTTCACTTTTTAGCGGACAACGTCACCTCTTGAAAGCGGAGCTTTTCATTCTGTTCTGTTTACCATTTCCTCCCAGCACCTACGACAGCGTGTGACACACAGTTAATATTTGTTGAATAATTAAATACTGAAGGGAAGTCCCAGCGCGTGGAGTGGGCACCCAGTGCTGCCGGAGCCTGGAAGACTGGTCCGGGCGAGGGGAAAACACAGGCGGAGACAGGTGGGGAAGCCCAGGACCCGTGTAGACCCGGCTGCGGGGCTGCACTCGGGCCTCCCCGCCGCCTCCGCGCCGCCCGGGGACGGAGGACCGGGGCGGACCTCCCCTCCCGGGGCCTGGACCCCCGCCCTTGGCCTCTGCCCCCCTCACCCCTCGGGTTTCTGACTTGGAGGAAATGTCTCTCCTGAGAACGTTCGCAGGAGCCTGTTGCACCCTGGGCCAGCGCACGTGTGCCTGGGAAAAACACGGAAAGGTCAATGTCTATAATTGAATTTTCCCCGAGATAAAAATAGCATCTTTGTAATCGTTTAAATGGTTCCGAGGGAAGGGGGAGGGCGAGCGAGCGGCTGCCTTGAAAAATTCCAGGCTGTGGTCTCAGGCGCCCCGAGCCGAGTGACCTTGGGCCCGTCGCCTGCCTGGGCTTCCTGGGCTGGTTTCTTCCCGTGTAAGCGTGTAAACGGGTGTGCGTGGGGGTGACTGTCCTCACAAGTGGCCCAATCGAAATGGTCACTGTGTAGAAAACGGACGACGGCCCTCACCTGGGATCGGGGTTCGGCCAGGGTCAGGGCCATGCCCTGAGTGACTGGGCACCAGGCGGCGGCCCTGCGGGCGGCGCAGGGAAGGGGAGGTGGGTCTGTGCCGCTCCTCCGTGCCTCAGTTTCCCTTGCTGACCCGGGGTCCGGGACTCGGGTTTTCTTTCCACCCTCCTAGTGAGGACATCGCGTGTTGTTCGGTCCCCTGTTCTCCAGCCTCCTGCGTGGCCCAGGGAGGGGTGCAGAGAGAGGGGCGCCGCGGAGGTAGACCCCCCCACGGGCGTGGGACCCGGAAGGTCCCTCATCACCCGCCCTCGCACCTCCCCGATGCGGACCCTGGGGGAGGGGCCTCGTCCCAGCCAGGGGCGCCTCGGGCCTCGCCCCTGCAGCCCCTCCCTCCACTCCCCTGTCCAGACCCCAGGTGCGCTGCTGGGACAAGTCGCTTCCCTAGACCAAGCCTCAGTTTCCTCACCCATCAGACTGACCCCCCCGGGCCCTTCGACGGTCCTCAGGGAGCACGGGTGGGGGCCCCCAGCCCCGGGCCTGGCGCGGCTCAGCGCCCGGAGGACGGCGCTCTTACTGGATTTGTGCGCCTTCTTCTGGGCCGCCTTCTGGGCACTGCGTCTCCCGCCTGGTGGCCTCCGTCTCTTCCCCGCCTTGGGTGGGCCCCTCCCCCTCTCTGGGACTCCGTTTTCCTGCTCCGGGAAAGGAACACGGAGTAACAGTGCCGACCTTACAATGTGACAGTTAAAAGAAATAACATATATGAGGCACACAGTAGGTGCCCGATAAATGCTCCACAAACGATATTATTGTTATTATTATTTTAAAGTTTATTTATTTATTGAGAGAGAGAGAGAGAGAGAGAGAGAGAATCGCAAGCAGGAGCCCAACACGGGGCCCGATGCCACGAACCGTGAGCTCATGACTTGAGCCAAAACCCCTTAAATCTCCATTTGAACCCGAGAGACACCTGGTCTCGGGCCTGTGCTGCCCACCTGACGCCCCGACTCAGGCGTCGGCCATGAGGTCCTGCAATGTAAACACGCCGGGTTGGAAAAAAAAATTATTTTTAAGTGGGCTTCACGCCCAGCACGGAGCCCGGCTCGGGGCTTGAACTCACGACCCTGAGATCAAGACCTCAGTGGAGATGGAGTCAGACCCTTAACCGCGTGAGCCACCCAGGCGCCCCGGGTGGAAAAATTACGCAAGTCTTGATATACTGCTCGTGAGTGACCCCGACATGTACTTTCTGAAGGCCCACTGGCGCCGGGGACACGGCGGTCACCAAGACACACAGACCTCTGCCCTCATCTTAGCGACTGGTCAAAGTAAATGTGTAGCAAGGACAGAAAGGAAGCAGGTGCAGAAAGAATGTATGCCCACGTGCGCGGAAAGAAGATTCTGGAAGGAAACCGGTAGAAGCTAGGGTCGTGGTTATGCGGTGGGGGGAGGGCAGGGCTGGAGGTCCGCCGAGTGTGTGGCCCGCTTGCGAACTGTACACATCCGACGGTGCTCGGCTCGGGTCACGATCTCCTGGGTCGTGGGTTCGAGCCCCGCGTCGGGCTCCGTGCTGACAGCTGGCTCAGAGCCTGGAGCCTGCTTCCGGTTCTGTGTCTCCCTCTCTCTCTGACCCTCCCCTGCTCACGCTGTCTCTCTCTCAAAAATAAATAAAACATTAAAAAAAAAGAACTGTATACATCCAATGGCATTCGGCTCAGGTCATGATCTCACCGGTCGTGGGTTCGAGCCCCGTGTCAGGCTCTGTGCTGACAGCTCAGAGCCTGGAGCCTGCTTCCGATTCTGTGTCTCCCTCTCTCTCTGCCCCTCCCCTGCTCACACTCTGTCTCTCTGTGTCTCTCAAAAATAAATAAATGTTAAAACATTTTTAATGAAAAAAATAAAAGAATTTAAAAAATAAAAACATAAATAAACATTAAAAATCTCAGAGAAGAAAGGAAGTATGTACATTTGAAACCCACCACCACTACGTGAATTTCCCGTCAATAACGCTAAGCACGTGGGCCGGACACAGAGGCCCCGGAGGAGGAGGGCTAACTGCCAGTCGGATGGAAATCGCAGGATCTGCGTAAATATCGCCCAAACCGAGCATCGTTAAGTGAACGGTGTTCTCCCAAGGACGGAAAGCAAGTTGGGGGCTCTGCGGGTCACCCGCACGGAGGACTTGATCGCGCAGTGTTCTGCATCCAGAACCCCAATCGCCCCCCTTGGCTAACAGGGCAGACGCCGGGGGCGCCCGGGTGGCCCAGTCGGCTGAGCGTCGGACTTGAGCTCAGAGCACGACCTCACCGTTCGTTTGTGAGTTCGAGCCTCGTGTCCGGCTCTCTGCTGTCGGCGCAGAGCCCGCGTCGGACCCCCTGTGCCCCTCGCTCTCTGGCCCTCCCCCTGCTCACTCGCTCTCTCTCTCAAAAGTAAATAAACATTACAATAATTTTAAAAAAAGAATGTCATCGTTCTGTTTTCGTGTGTCTGAAAATGTCCTCGGTACCGAGAGGTGTCTGTGAAAATTTCCAACGAAGTCGTTTTAAATTAATGAAGAAGGAGGAGCAGGAGAGAAGGCGGCGATCACGCGAGTCTCTAGTGGATCACGGGACGCGCCCCCCGGAAAGCACCTGTCGGTGTGGACCCGTGTGCAGAGACCAGGGTCCTGTTCCCGGGGCGCTATTTCCGGGTCTAGAACACCAACGCGACAGACACAACCTAAACGCTTAACAACAGAAGATCGATTCAAAGCCCGGGATGTGACCGTCAAACAAACTGCGCTGTGTACAATCACACGGAAAACGGACCGAGAGGCAGCGTCCCCTGACGCTGTCCCCTGGGGAGAGATGACAGCGATGGCCCAGTTCCGCTCCTTCTTCTTAGTTTGTGGGGATTTTCTAGATTTTCTGCAGCGGGCAGACGCGCACCTGTGGTCAGGGCGGAGGAAAACACCCCAGTGAGGGCTCGTTCTCGGGGAAAGAAGCAAGAGGGCAGGCAGCTCGGGAAAGCTGGGCCAGCCGAGGCGTCGCCGCCCTCCCTGACGGTGGCACCGCTAACAGGTGACCTTGGTTTCCTCGCCGGCATAACGGGTACAAGAGTCACGGCGAGGGTCAGGCCTGGCCCTGGAGGGCCCGACGCCCCGTCGCGGGACGCTGTCACCTCCAGTCTGGAGGCGCCTCCTCCTCTGGGCTCCTGGCTCCCGTCTCTGCGCCCGGCAGATACGGGAGCATCGGCTCCACCTGGCAGATGAGGAAGTTGAGGCACGGGGCTGCAAAGCTCCTGTCTGGTCTGGGTCCCCGTGGCACCAGCGACCAATGAGCAGATCCAGGATTTGAACTCCTGGTGGTCTAGCGCCTGACGCTGGCCCCGTCCCCTCCCTACCCTCCGCTCTTCCTCTCTCCTCCTCACTCTGCTCCGCCATGTGGGCCTCCCCCCTGTTACTCTAACATGCGGGCATGGTCCTGCCCCAGGACCTTTGCGCGGACTGACTGTTCTCTCTGCCTGCGGTGCTTCCCCCTCCGCAGACCCGCCTGGCCTACCTCCCAGGGGCAGCACTGGGCTTCCGGCCCCACCCGCCAGCCTCGGATTTCCTCCCTGACGCTCAGGCCTGAGGGCGTCTCCGGGGCGCTGAGCTGTTTCCAGCCCCCAGACTCCGACCTCCCAACAACCGCCCCTCTGGGGGCTGCGCAGGGTGCGCCTCCCGGTGTAGCCAGAACGCAGTGCGATCGCTCTCCCCTCCTCCCGGCAGGTGCACACGTGCTCCAGAACTTTCCCCAGCACCCCCAGCCCTGGGCCTTGGTGGCGGGCAGGTGCCAAGCGTCAGTAACTGGCAGTGACCGTGGCCACTCCCCCAGGAGGGGGGCGGGACTTGTGAGGTCAAGGAAATGGGAAATCGAGGCAGAGCGAGATCTGGCGCTGCGCTGGCCTGGTTGGTCCGGCCGGAGGGACCGGTCGGGAAAAACCACAGACTGATGGGAGGCCCGCAGCGCCAAGCAGGACCGCAGCGCGGCGACTCCTGTCCCCGGCCGTCACCGGAGGAGCGGCCACGCGGCTGTGCGTTCCAGGACGTGCCGCGGACTCGCGGTGAGATGCGGCCCTCGGGTGGGGACGCGGGCGACGAAACACCCGTGGCGGAACGAGAGGGCGGGGCCTCTGGGACGCAGGTGCCCGGGTCGAGGCTGCCGTCCGGCCTGGGAGCAGGTGTCAGTCAGCGGCCGCCCGGCCCGCAGGCGCTGGCTGACGGAGCTCGTGTGGATCAGTTCATCAGACGCTCCCATTTTACAGATGCGGAAATGGAGGCACAGAGAGGTTAAGCCACTGGCCCGAAGCCTGCGGCGGAACGGGGAATCGAACGCGAGTTCTCTGATGTTCCCGTCTTGTGTTCTTACCCTCTCTGCCCCGTTGGTTCGTTTATTCATTCAACGAGCATGGAGATGACCTCCGTGTCCCGGCCCGTGGTAGAATCAGAGCCCGCAGGGAACAGAGATGCCGCTGTCGCCCTCCTGGAGACAGACAGAAACATCCAAGCAGACAAATGATCAAAATGGTCGTTTCCATTTTTTTAAATGTTTATCTATTTTTGAGAGAGAGACTGAGTGTGAGTCAGGGAGGGACAGAAAGAGAGAGGGAGACACAGAATCAGAAGCAGCTCCAGGCTCCGAGCTGTCAGCACAAAGCCCGACATGGGGCTCGAACCCACAAACTGCAAGATCATGGCCTGAGCTGAACTTGGACGTTCAACCGACCAAGCCCCCAGGCGCCCCCGAATGGTCCCTTCAAACAGGGATGAGTGATGGGCAGAACAGAAGCAGGGTGATGTGGGAAAAAGGAACGGGGGAGAGGGATGCAGCCTTAGCCGGAGGGTCAAGGAGGGCCTCGCCGAGGAGCTGGCATTTGAGCTGGGACCAGAATAACGAGAAGGGGACAGCCAGAGGGACACGTGGGGGAAGGGTGTCCCCAACAGGTGGAGTAGTCCATGCAAAGGTCCTGGGGCAGGGTCACACCCAGGATGTTGGGGGAACAGTGAGGAGAGTGAGGGGGGCCGGGGGAGGGGGGAGGAGAGGGCGGGCTGGGGGCCAGCTTAGCGCCAACTGCAGTGACCAGGGGGCACCTGGGGGGGGGGAAGAAAGTGTAAACACGGCAGCTCACCTCCCACTCCTCGGAGCGGCTCGTCCCCAGGGCCGGGGCCGCCCCCTTTCCCAGCACCGCCCGCTAGAGAACCCCCATAATCGGCCTCAGCTGCCTGGCCCTCCCTGCCAGCGGCGCCCGTGGAGGCCCAGAGATGCCCAGCAGGCTCCCCAAGTCGCACAGCAAGCCGGACGCGGGGCCAGACCTCGGGTCCCCGGTGCCTCCTCCCTGCTGGCCAGCTGGGCGCTGGCTTCATCTTCTGGGGACGAAGATCAGGAGTTTGATTACCGATACTGGTTTTATCGATGTCTGCGCCTCTGCGCAGCAGAAGACGCGCCCGTGGCCCAGCTGGTTCCGGAAACCTCGACGGTTCCTTCCCGAGGCCCCGGGCGTCGGGCGGCTGCGGGTGAGGAGCCTGGGGGTTGGTCTCAGGGCGTCTTCACTGCGAGCCGTCCCGGGTCCCCGGCTCGTCCTGTCCCCCCCACCCCCCCACCGGCCTTTCCTGGTTGTACCCAGCCAACTGGGCGGTTGATGGACCCTGTGAAATGTGCCCACATTCTGGGGGGGGGCCCTCGAGGGGCGCTGGGACAGCTCCTGCCCCGTGGGGCTACGCGGGGAGCAGTCATGACCCCGACGGCCGGCGGCGGCAGTCTAGAACGAGGTACGGCCCGCAGTCGTGACCGGACCTCACGGGTGATCTGGGCGCCCCAGGGGTGGGGGGGGGCCGAAGGCAATTTGTTGTCACTGGAAAAGAGACAGAGTCCGGGTGGACACGAGGCACAGAAGAGAGTCTGGCTTTCACAGGGTGGGGAGGTCGCAGGCCTCGGCCAGGACCCCTGCTGCTGGGGGGGGAGGAGGCTTCGAGCTCCTGCCCCAGGCGCCCGCCCAGGACGGAGGAAGGCAGCTCACGCCAAGCCCGCTGGGTCCTCCAACTGGGACGCGCAGCTCCTCTGAGGCTCCGCAGCCTTCCGTGGCTCCCGCCGTCCTCGGGAGTCAACCCCACCGCTTCCCTCCGACCAGGGTGCCCGGCGTGACTGAGGCCCCCCCCTCCTGCCTCACCCGCGATATGCACTTTGCTCCCACTTCTAGACCTTTAAACACAACACAGTGTCCCCTGCCCGGAACACCTCTCTTTGCTTGTCCCGAGAACCCCCACGTAGGGCCCGGTGGCCGCCCTGCATAGACAAGTATCCGTTTGGGTTCCTGCTTTCAATTATCTGGGGTTTAGATCCTGTTGTTCTTTAAACACATGATCCAGGGGGGCCTGGGCGGCTCAGTGAGATGAGCAACCAACCTCGGCTCAGGTCATGATCTCACAGTTTGTGGGTTCGAGCCCTACATCGGGCTCTGTGCTGACAGCTCGGAGCCTGGAGCTGCTTCCGATTCTGTGTCTCCCTCTCTCTGCCCCTCCCCTGCTCACACTGTCTCTCTCTGTCTCTCAAAAATAAATAAATGTAAAGCAAACAAACAAACACGATCCTGCCTCAGGCCCTTTGCACGGGCCATGGCCAATAGCTCTCAACTCCACGTCTGCTCCATGGGTGGCAGGGGACACAATTAAGGGCAAGTCCCCCCTCGGGGGGTCATACGGGCTGGGCTGGGGCCGGGGGACCCCACCGCCTCCCCTGCACTGTTCACAGTCAGTAACTCTCGCCGCATTAGAGCCTGCAGCCCGTGTGTCCGTCATCTGATTGTCTCTTCATGAAACGCACCGTGGCCGGTGACCGGGACCTCGCACCATCCAGAACGTGGCAGTGAGCGCCTCCCGGGGGCCGCCCTGCTGCCGTTTGTAACAATCATCGCTGTGGGGCCTCCGCCGACCCGCTGACATCCCCATTTCACAGAAGAGAAAAAGTGAGGCACAGAGAGGCGACGTCTCTTGTTTGAGGCCCCACAGGGAGGTCCACGTCCGCGCAGCCGGACTCCGGTCCCCACGGCGGTGCCGCCTGGCTCTGGGCCTGAGACGCGCGGTGGCATTTTGCTTTATTATTTCCCGGGCGCCCTGTTAATTGTCCAAACCTAGCGATTAGCACATCTTTTATACACGGCCCACTGTCTAATTGTCGGGACTGCGGAGCTGGTGACTCAAAACCTCCCTTTCTAATTGTCCGCTCTGCACAATTAGTGCTCGTTACATACGGCTCTGTGGCCGCCCGCGTTTCTAGAGGCTGCCGGCCTCGCTTCTAATGGCCGGGACTCTGGAATCAATGCCTGTACCAGGGCGTCCGCTCTGCTCTGTGTGGTTGGGGCCACCCGCCTTCCGGGGGCGCTGCCGGTGCTCAGAGGGGGCAAATGGGGCCCCTGGCTACAGGGAGGTCATTGTCTGGTTGAGAAGGCTACGAGCAGAAGCGGGGCTCACATCGTGTTTGCGGGGGCCTCGTTGTAGCACGGGGCACAGAGCCAGGGTGCCCTCTGCTGGAGGAGGGGCACCCGAGGTTGGGTGGTGCAGGATGCATAGGCGTTCGTGGGGTGGAAGGCGATTCCAAGCAGAAGGAAGAGCAGCACGTCGGTTTGGCGTTGAAAAGAGCTGGGCACTTGCATGGGGTGGGTGAGGACCAGGGAGGTCGTCCGGCTGGGCAGGGGGGACATTCGGGGAGAGATTTCGCAGGGGTTCCCCAGGAGGACCGGGTTGAGGGGCTTTGATGTTATCCTTTGAGAATCCACAGGAGCGCTGGAGCCGGAGAGAAATTTGATCAGGTTAATTTTTCTTAAAAGGAAAATAATCACTCCGGTTACGGTCAGGAGAACACACTGGCGGCGGAGAATGGAGGCCAGCAGACCGGGAGGGGGGTGGCTCCTGTCGTCCGGAGAGAAGATGAAGGTGGACGGAAGGGGCAGGGGCAGGGGGGGCGGGGGCTGGGCAGCGGGCGGGATGCAGAGACTGACGGGTGACGGGCAGGGGTGTGGGAGGAGGGGCTCGGGCACCGGGCGTCCATCAAGGGGGCGGGTGTGGTGACGGAGCCGTTGGCAGGAGGAGGGCGTGCAGGTTCCTAACGGCGATTCCGAGTCCCCGTGAGTCCTGCCTGAGTTCACCGAGCGATCGTTACGCGGCAGCGTCGCGGCCTGAGCTCGCTGCTACATGGCTCCGAAAACAGGCCCGAGCCTTCCGAGGTCAGGCCCCTTCTGACAGCAGTGGGAGCGGGTCCCCGCGTGCCCCGTGCACCTGTCCCATCTGGAGGAGCCCCGCGGGCCCGTGGGAAATCCCGCCGAGCCGGCACCGGCCTCCTGCAGCTGCTCCCGGAATTAAGAAACTCAAGGGGTTCCGATAGGTTCTGTGGTAAATTAGGCATGAAACTACCAGGAAAAACCTAGCTCGGCGGCGGGGGGGGGGGGGGGGAGATCTGCAATGATAGATCTACGGGAGGGAAGGGAAAAAAGAGATTGGGGAGCGCGGCGGCGGAATGTTCTATAAGAACCTTTTAAAAGCAAACACAGGAGACACGAGCAGTTTTTAAAATGACAGACAATGCAATGGAAGATAATATATTTAAAACCCATATCAGTTGTTAACAGACCATAAAAATACAGCTACATTAATCTGAGCTGCCTGTCACGGGCCCTCCGAGCAGCTGTGTGATTTTATAGTTTCGCTCCTGGAGGCTTCCCTGACACTTTCACAAATACATCTCAATTTATTTGGATCAGGACAATGGAAATATTGCACTCCCCCCCGCCCCCCGCCACCGCTCCCCAACAGCTGGGAGACGGTGGAGCGGACCGCGCACCTCTTTCTTCTCCGGGAGAAAACTTCTCCTGGGTCTTGGGCCCCCGATCTCAAGGCTGGGGGGAAAGGCCAGCTGGGTGCCTGTCATCGCTGTGTGTCTGCGGGCAAAGGCCTCACCCTCTCTGAGGCCTGTTGAAAAAGATCCCGCACACGGCCGTTCCCCCTCCAGGGGTCGCTCCCCACCTCGGGGTAAGTCCACACCCTTACGGCGTCCCCTGTGCCCGGCGGCCGGCGGCACCGTGGCTGCTCTTCCCTCTGAGAGCCTGAGCCCTCACTTGCTCACACGGGTCTGCCAGGCACCGTCCTGCCCCAGGGCCTTTGCACTTGCTGTCCCCGCTCTCTGGAATGTCCTTCTCCTCCTCCAGCGGGCGCTTCTGCCTGTTAGAGCTCTGGGCTCTGATGCCAACCCCCTCTGAAAGCCCCTCCCCGGTTGCCCCCCCCCACTGCCAAAGCTTCTGGATCCTTCCCTTCACACCGCACCCTGTTCCATTTCCTCCCCAGCACTTACCTTCTTTGAAAATATTTCCTGCCCCCACCCCCGCACTTGTTGACTGCCTGTCTCACACCAGACTGAGTCCCCGGAGGTCCGAGCGGTTTCTGGGGTTTGCTTGCTGGCGGCTCTCTCTGTCTGTTTCGGTCACTTCCGAGGGCAGAGCTGGGTACACGGTAGGCGCCCAGTCTGTGCCTGTTGAGGACATGAACGAAAGGAGAAGTGCCCCCCGGGGGGCAAAGGCTGGGCGGTGGGAATGTGTGGGTGGGATCTGTGACCCCGAGCCCCCGGTGCAGGGCCCTACGCGCCCCCTCCCGGCAGGGGTCACATCTGCCGATTCGAGCGGCGGCCCCAGCACCGCGGGCACCCTGGGCCCCACACGCCCCTTCCCCGCCACAGGCACAGACAGCAACGGGCCAGGAAGGAGGGTCCCCTCTCGGCCCCGCCCCCCGCCCCCGCCTCCCCGGGATCCCAGATGGCGCCGCCGCAGACGAAGCCGCCTGGTGCTGGGAGGCCCCGCACAGATGTCCCCGGGACGGAACATCTGGCAGCGTGCTGCCGGCAGCTGGCGGGCCGGGACGCAGGGAGGCGCGCCGACATCTCCAGGAGGTTGGGTGGCCCCTAGTCACCTCCGGTCCCACCATCTGTCTTCGGCCGAAGCTTGCGGAGGCTTCCCTGGGCCTGGGAGGAAAGGCCCCACCTGCCTGGCTCCCCGGGTCCTCCGTCCCCCTCCCGCCTCCCCTCCCTCAGCCCCGGGCTTTACCTCCAGATTACAGTCTGCATCCCAGCCCCCAGTGACATCCACCGCAGGGGCTGCTGTCACAGCGCCTCTCGGGTCTGGCCCCAGCTGCATCCCTGGCCTCACTGCCTCCCACCCGCCTCGCTCAGTCTGCCCCTGCCGCGCCCCCCTCCCCCGCCTCTCTGCTGTTCTTTGAACATGACAGGCACGGTCCTGCCCCAGGGCCTTTGCCCATGCGATTCCCTCTGTCCGGAATGCTCTTCTCCCCAGACCTCCCCACGGCCAGCTCCTCCTCCCCCTCCAAGGCTCTGTTCACATGCCACCTCCTCCAAGAAGCCCTCCGGACACGCCTCGCTTCGTTCCTCTCCGTCTCAGTCCGCGAGGGCTGCTGTAAGGGAACTGCGTAGACCCGGTGGCTGGTAACACGTGTTTACTTCTCGGTTTTGGAGGCTAGAAGTCCAAGACCAAGGCGCTGGCAGACTCGGTGTCTGGTGGGGACTCATTCCTGGTTAGAGAGATGGGGTCGCCGAGGAAGGGGTTGGCTGTGTCCCTGGGGGGCTCCCAGAGCCCCCCCAGAACCATCACGCTGGGGAGTAGATTTCAAGGTATGAATGGGGGCAACAATCTCAGTGTCCTCCCGGCCCCTCGTCACCTCTGCTCCCTGCTGCGGCCTCGCGGGCCACCCCGCAGCACGCGGTCCTGGCGACCCGGGTCACCCCGCAGCGCGCGGTCCTGGCGCCCGGTCTTTGCTCGAACCAGCGCTTCCTTTGCCTCGGGTCTTTTGCCGGCAGGTTCCTGGTCCTCTTCGTACCCCATTTAATTAATTTTTAATGTTTATTTATTTTTGAGAGAGAGAGACACAGTGTGAGCCGAGGAGGGTCAGAGGGAGAGGGAGACACAGGATCGGAAGCAGCTCCAGGCTCTGAGCTGTCAGCACAGAGCCCGACGCAGGGTTTGAACCCACGAACCATGAGATCATGACCTGAGCCGAAGCCGGACGCTCAACCGACTGAGCCCCCCAGGTGCTCCGTCTCTTAGCTCCATTTAAAAATTTTGTTTCAGGGGCGCCCGGGGGGCTCAGTCAGTTAAATGTCCGACTTCAGCTCAGGTCATGATCTCACGGTTTGTGGGTTTGAGCCCCGCGTTCGGCTTTGTGCTGACAGCTCAGTAGCCTGAAGCCTGTCTTCTGATTCTGTGCCTCCCTTTCTCTGACCCTCCCCTGCTCATGCTGTCTCTCTCTGTCTCTCAATAAATAAACCTGAAACAAAGTTTTTTTAAAAATTGTATTTATTTATTTATTTTTGAGAGAGAGCCTGCAAACCAGGGAGGGGCAGAGAGAGAGAGAGAGAGAGAGAATCCCAAGCAGGCTCCGCGCTGTCAGCACAGAGCCTGATGTGGGGCTCGAACCCATGAACTATGAGATCATGACCTGAGTGGAAACAGTGCTGGACACTCAGCAGCCCCCCTGGCGCCCCATTTTGAATGTCCCTTCTTCCCACTCCCCACTGATTCTGGCCTCCCGACTTCCCCCTATGGATCCCTCCACCCCCAGCCGCAAGGACTAAGCGGGTGTCTGTCCGGCCAGGGCCCCTGGGACGGCTCCCCGCGCACCCGGGCCCTCAGAGACCGCGTGCGCTCTGCCTGAACTCCGTGTTCCTCCTCAGCCTGCGTTTCCTTCCAGAACCTCCCCGGGTCCGGGCTGGGCTGCAGCGTCTGTTTGGAAGGAAAAGAGTGGGTGGGGGCTGGAGGGGACCTTCTCGAAGCCGGGCTTGCACGTGGGCGCACCTCTTAAAGGTGGGCTGTTTCTCTGGATGGTTCCATGCCCCCCCCAACGGGGAGTTTGCAGGTTCTGGAGCCCGGGGCCGCCCCGTGGCAGTGCCCGCCTCCCCCTCGGCCACCCAGCATCCCCGCCCCTCCCGGCAGCTCCCTCTCAGTCCCAGGCCCTGACCCCATTTCCGATGGCGGATGTCACCGCGGGACATTCACGCACATGATCAGAAGCGCCACCCGGGAGCCTGACCCCAGAGCCCCGGAGCCTGAGTTCAAATCCCGGCTGCCACTTGCATTCATTCCGTGTGATCTCGGACAAAGCACTTGACGGCTCTGGGCCTTGGTTTCCCCGCCTCTAAAATGGGGATAGGGAACCTTCAACCTTGTCACCAGGGGGTGAGGACTTCTCTGCCTTTGTACTGAATACAGGGCCCCGCGCACGGGAGCCTGGGACCCACCCCGAGTATTAGCGCCTCAGCCCCATTCCCGGCGGTGCCAGCCTGCTCCCGGGGTCAGACAGGGCCACGGCCTCCGGCCCTGCTCTGTGGCAGCCATCACTGCTGGGAGAAGGTTCTAGAAGAAGAGGCAGCCGCTGCCTGGTGGTTCCTCTCAGCTCCACTTAACCTAAAACAGAGGGGGGGGGGGGGGGGGGACAGTGGCCAAGGGTTCCAGCCCCGCCCAGGGGACGCCGACACTACCGGCGGCGCCAGGAGTTCAAACTGAGTTGAAAGTCAAGGTTCCGAACCGGAGGCCCGGCTCCACGTGCCTGGGGGCCTGGCCGAACCGTCGCCTGGACTTGACCCCGGGAATGACCTTCGCGGGCTGGCCCAGCCAGCCAATGAGGAAGCCCACTGTGGCGCCTGGAAACCGTTTCCATGACACCCAGGAGCCTCAGTCCCTTGAAGGGCCTCGTCCGAGGGTGAGGGGTTCGCGGAGGGGGAGGGGGGAGGCTTGCTCGGTAACCATGGCAACGCCATGGCGAGAGCGCGCCGAGCTGGCACAGAGGCGCCCGCACCCGATCCCAGCGCCCGGAGACAGCGCTCGTCGGCTCCAGGTTCCGCAACCCGGTCTGAAAATGGCCCGTGCCCTTGCCCACGTGTGGGGCGGGGGTGCGGGGGTCACGGGAAGGAGCGGGGCCTTGGGAGGCACTGCTCAGAGACCCCCAGGGCTCAGGGCAATCCGGGAGGGCTTCCAGAAAGAGGCGGGCCTTTCCCAAACTTCATCCGTAAAGGGGGGGCCCACCTGCCCCACGCTTTCTTTAGAGTTTGGCTTCCAGCTGACTCACGGTTTCTCAAGTCGGTGTATTTAGAAACAGAGTCCCTGCCTCCCTCCTGGAAGCGGAGAGCGGATCGCACCTGTGACAAATAGCAGGTGGGCGGCAAAGACACACGGGATGGAAACAAACACGGGGCCTCCATCTCGTGAGGCGTCTGCCCTGCGCTGGCGCTTCGCGTACAAGGGGGGAGGGGCGACAGGAAAGGGTTAAATCAGTCCCCAGGGGAGGCTCCCTCCTCTGCACAGTCAGAGGGACTCAGAGAGGGCTGGAAACGGCAATTCTGCTTTTATTTAATCACCCGGGATCACTGTGGGCCCCAGCGGCCAGGGGGGATCCTACAGGAGGATTCGGTCAGGCGGCGAGGACAGGCCCTCAGGCAGAGGGCAGAGCAAAGCGGAGCTCAGAGGGGCTGGAGGGGAGCGGGGGGCTCTGAGAGGCTTTGTCCCCAGGCCAGAGGGCACTGGGCCTCCCTGTCTTTCTGGAGTTTTCCAACAGGGGAGGGAAAAAAGCCCCTGAACTTTCCAAGGCCCAGTGGAGGGGTCCTGCGGCCGAGGATTCTGAAAGACTACTGGGCGGGGCTTTCTGGGGAGAGGAAAGCCTTTACCTGGAAGGTGATTCCAGGAAGCAGGAGAAAGTGAGGGGAGATGGGAGATTGGCAGCGTAAGGAACCAATAGGGGGGCACTGATGACCAGATGGCCCTTGTGGGCGTCTGGGGCTCACATTTTGGGGACCTATGGTACACTGTGTAGAGCAAGCCTCAGAGTTCGCCCCTTTGTGTCTTAAAGGCTCTGACAAGTTCTGCAGAAGAGATTCCTGTCGAACAATATCCCAGGTGAGCATGAACATAAACTCTATCCGCGGCAATTTCCTGGACACAGTTTTGGAGGTATTTCATCATACGACTGCCCTCCCTTGGTCTCCTCTTGTATCCAGACTGCAGCACGAGACGGAGAAAGTCTGAGAAAACTAACAACGAAATAAAAATTAATAGTAATAATGATTATTCCCACAAAAGGACATTTATTGGCTTATATAGCTGGAAAGTGCAAATGGCTAATTTCAGGCATGGCTGGATCCAGGTGATGCTACTGATGCTACTTAAATACTTTTGCCTTTATTGAGGCGTAACTGACATAAATACGCAAACATGTATCATTCGATAGGTTTTGACCCGTGTATTTCCACGCAACCATCACCAGAATCGAGATGATATACCGCCCCCCAAACTCTCCTTATGCCCCCTTTTTAAGACCCTTCCAGCACAGGAAGAAACCCTAACAGGACGTGTCCTTTGAGAGCATGAAACCGGGTGGCTTGGTCAGGGCCGTCTTGGGTTGTGAACAAACGAACTTAAACAGGTCTCGGCAAAACCAGTCTGCAGACAGCGCCCAGCGACCGCCGGTCCCCGGTTCCCGATTTCAGGCGTAGCTCGGATCCACGAGGTGAGATGACGTGTCACTTTCTGTGTCTCGACTCGGCTTTCCCGAGTGCCCTGCATCCTCTGCTCAGGCCCCTCGTTCTTGGAATAAACAGAGACCCCCGAGCTCCCAGCGTCACTTCCCGCCTTCGAGTCCGCAACCCCGGCGGACCGGAAACCCTCCCGCCTCCTGGGCCCCCACCAAACCCATGCCTGGTTCTGATTGGCTTGACTCGAGTCACATGGCTAGCTCTGAACCAATCACAGTGGCCGAGGGATGCCAGGGCCCTGCTAGCCGGCTTAGGGTCACCGTCGAGTCGGAAGCATGTCAGGGTGCAGTCAGGCTATGAGTGGGGGCGCAGGGCTTTCCTAATAGGCGCAGGTCACCCCAGGGCAGCTGGTCGGGCCCAGGCAGCCGGGGTGTCAAACGAGGGCTCTCCACGACAGGCTGCGTGACCCTGGGACAACGGCCTGCCTTCTCTGGAAGTCTGTGTCTCCTCCCGCAGAAAGGGCTTATGGGGAGCTGCCCCTGGATCCTTGAAACATGGACTTGCGCTGGGTCCGGGGCGCCGGGGACCTGGAGGGGACACCGCCCCCTCGCCCCTCTCCTCCGTGACCCTGAGCCGCAGGCCTGGGTACTGGGCGATTGTTCCACGCCAGCCCTTGTCGCACGCATACACGGCAGGGGCCACCGCGGGGCTGCGAGTCGCGGTCCATTCGAGAGCAAAGTTCATGGACGGCAGAACCAACCTACACGGGCAATTTCAAAAAACCTAACTTGCTACTTCTACAAGGGAGAAGTAAAAAGAATGTTCTTTAGTGTAGCATTCTGTGTATTTCAATATGTAAATGCGCCAGCACAGTCGTGATAAAGGACACCGCGAGGCCATCAGGGGCAGCCTCTGCCTGGCTGACCTTCGAATTTCTGTCCTCGACCAAGCACCGCGACCCGGTCTCCAGTCCTTCCCCTCCCGCCACCGGCTGTCATTCCCGAAACGGCCACCAGAGGGCGCGCGTGAGGACCCGAGTTAGCGCCCGCCCTCCTCTGCCCACAGCCCTCCGGGGCTCCCACCTCCCCAGGGCAGAAGCCCGAGTCCTCCCCCACGGTTCCCTAGGCCCTGCACGACCAGCGCCTGTCCCCTCTCCTCCCCTCCTCCCCCTCACCCAGTGGTTCACTCTGCTCCAGCCGCACGGGCCTCCTCTCTCTTCCATCACACCAAGAACGGCCCTGCCCCAGGGCCTTTGCACAGCCACGCCCTCCACCTGGACAGCTCCCTTCCCAGATGTCCCCATGACTGGTTTCTTCTCATCCCTCAGGTCTCAGTTCCAGTGTCATGCCCGACCTCCTCGCTGCCTCCCACACCCCGCTAAGTGCCTTCCACTTTGCCTTCCCTGCCCAACGCTTTCTGATTTTCCTTGAACTCCTTATATCTTTGTTGTCTGACTCTCTAGGAGAGTCTAGGGGCCCCGAGGGAACTAGAACAGTGCCTGGCACGTGACAGGCATCCAGTACGTCCGTGTGCGCTCAGTGAATGCTGACAGGGCAGCGCCTCCTCGTGCTGCTCACTTTCTGGATGGGGAAACCGAGGCACGAAGAGGTCGTCTTTCTCAGAGTGAGAGCCAGGCTTGAATCACCCCGGACTAACGCTCAAGTCTGAGGCGAACCCCGGCTTCCTGGAGAACCCAGACTGCGGGAGGACCGGGCAGGGGGGGGCGCAGTGGCGAGCGAGTTAAACCTTCCCCTCCCCGCCCCCCTCCCCTCGAGTCGCCGGGCCTGGGTCACTTTGTGCCGGATTCACACATCCACACACGGTTTCTGGCTCCCTCGGCTCCCCGGCACCCCCCCCCCCAAGGGGAAGCACATTCGTTTCCATGGCAACCGTGTCGTCTCCCGTGTGGCTGGGGCTGAGTGACAGCCACGGGGGCCAGAGGACTCGCCGGCCGCCCACGCGGGAGAGGCAGGAGCCGGCCGCGCGGTGCCCGCAGCGGGGACAGGCTCGGGGGCTCACCCGGGCCACCGGCGGCCCCGGCCACTGCCCGCCACCCAGCGTCCCCGCTCCGCGCCTCGGCAGCGCCTTCCGGGGGCTTCCGGGGAGCTCGGGCCTCAGGCGTGTGTTTGAAGGAGTGATTGCCTCTGATCCGTGTTTCTGACCGTGACCCCCAGCGCCGGGCCTGGGGGCGGAGGGAGGGGGCATCCGGCCCGGAGGCTTCGGCTCTCCCGGCTGGTTCTCCGCCAGCACTTCACTTGCCAGCCCTCATCACCTAGCCCCCCGGGCTTATCGGCTCTCACCCCCGCCGTCAGCTTTGTCAGAAAAGCGGGGTTCTTGCCCTCGGCCCCCCTCCTCCCCCGCCGCACCGGCTCCCCGGGGAGGGACTGGCTGTGGGAGCAGGAAGCAGGGGAGGGGCGGTTTGGGGACCGAAGGGCGTCGCCAGGTGGAAAATGTGGGTTTGGTTCTAAAAGCGGGACTATCCTACCTGTGCGCCTATCGCACACCTGACGGGGCTGCCGCGGCCTGTAATGAGGCCCCCGTCACGGAGGCAACCAAGCTGCTGAACTGCGCCCAGGAGGCTGGGGCGGGGGCGGGGCATTGGCGTTGGAAAATTCCAAAACTCCTTGCCTTCGGATTCTAAGCTGTGGGGACGAATTTGAGATTCCAAGCCCGGGGGGCAGCAGGGAGCCCCACCCCTGCACCGCGTGGAGGCCCGGGGGGCAGCAGCGAACCCCACCCCTGCACCGTTCGGAGGCCCGGCCGTCACTCCAAGATCTGATTAGTCATGATTGCCCAAACATTTTTTCACCAAGTGCTGTGAGCTAGGTCCTGTCCCACGGGCGGGGACACAGCGCTGTGGGCCTGATGGTCTGGGGTGGAGGCGGGCAAGACGCAGTTAAAGCAGTGGGGAGTGACATACCGGCAGAGAGACCGGCCTGACTGAGGTGGGGGGAGCGGAGCGGAAACCCGGGAAGATGAAGGCAGGAACCAGGTAGGGAAGGCGGTCCCAGGCAGAGGCGGACAGGCACGTGCAAGGGTCCTGGGGTAGGAATGAGCTTGGAGAGCCGGAGAGGCGCAGGCAGAGATGGTCATTGCTGGGCGCTGGGGGCTGCCTGGTGCATCCCCCAAACCCATGTGCTCAAGTCCGGGCCCCCGAGACTCTAGAAGGGGCCTTATCTGGGAAGGGGGTCGTTGCTGATGTCATCAGTCCGGTTTGCAGAGGTCACGCAGAAAAAGGAGGACGGGTCCCTGATCGGATATGACTGGTGTCCCTACAAAAGGGGGAAACTGAGGCACAGCCCGGCCACCTACAGGCCGCGGAGAGAGAGGCACAGAACACGGTCGGTCGTCACAAGAGACCAACCCTACCGACAGGTCAGTCTTGGACTCGCGGCTTCCGAGCACCGGACGGTGACTTTCTGCTGCGTAAGCCGTTTGCGTTAAGGTCATTTGTCACGGCGACCGCTGGGAACTAACACGGGGGCGGGGGGTGCGAGCCAAGGAGGGAACAAGCGGCCGCAATCGAGAAGCAGGAACTGGTCCCGCAAAGCGCAGGGCCTGCGGTCACCCGGGCCTGGGCCGCGGGCCGCTGGCGAGACCCGACTCTAGCTCGTGGCTCCGGAGGAGAGAGGCCCCGCGGCCCGGGGGGGGCAGCCCCCTCGCGGCCCCGATGCGCCCTCCGCGTTCACCCCCCCACCCCCGAAAGTAAGGGACTCGCTGTCCTTTTTCCGGGAGAGGGGACTGCGGCTCAGACAGCGGGCATTTGGGAGGCGGAGGGACAAAGATGTCCCGTGGGTCCCTGCTTCCGGGTCCCCCTGCCCCGCTTCTGAGAGAACGGGGCGGCCACGAGGGGGGACGCCGACCGCCGCGGGCTTGGAAGCGCTCCTGTCCCGGGGGCCACCGCTTCAGACGAGTCTGTCTGTGGCCGCCACCCGCTGCCAGCCCCTCGCGCTGCACGCGGCCCACGGACCCCTCGCCCGGACTCCGTGCGGGGGGGAAGCGCTTCGGATCAGGACCCATCGGAATGATGGCTGCGGGGCACCCTTGTTCGCTGGTGTGTAAGTTCTCCTTGAATCCCAGCGTGTGGACACACGATATGACAGGAGCGATTCGGGGATCCTGGCGACAAGTGCAGGCCTGCGGCCGCATCACCTGTGTCTCCCCCCCCCCCCCCCCCCCCCCCCCCCCCCCCCCCCCCCCCCGCTGGTAACCAGCACTTTGCTCTCTGTAGCTCAGGGTCTGTGGCTTGGTTTGCCTCCCCGCTGCTTTCCCTTTGCTTGGTGAGAACCCCTGTGTCTGAAAATTGCTGTGCATTGTTGGTTTGCTTTCTGTTCCTTGAATTTGCCGAGCTTTCTCCAACCTCAGGGCCTTTGCACTTGCTGACGGCTCGGAGCCTGGAGCCTGCTTCAGATGCTGTGTCTCCCTCTCTCTCTTCTCCTCCCCCGCTCGTTCTCTCTCTCCCTTTCTCTGTCTCGAAAACAAGCATTAAAAAATAAAAACTATATATGGGACACCTGGGTGGCTCAGTCACTTGAAGCGTCCCACTTCAGCTCAGGTCATGATCTCACGGTTCGTGGGTTCGAGCCCCGCGTCGGGCTCTGTGCTGACAGCCCAGAGCCTGGAGCCTGTGTTCAGATCCTGTGACGACTCTCTCTCCGACCCTCCCCTGATTACGCTCTCTCTCTCTCTCAAAAATAAATAAAAACAAAAAAATTATCAAAAAAATTAGAATCTTTATCAGAAAGAATTTCAGAGATTTTCTTTTTAAGATTTTTTTTTATCAGTTGTCTGCTCCACAAAAGCAAGACCTTTCTTTTTTGTTTCTTCTTTAAAGTTTATTTATCTATCTTGAGTGAGAGAGAAAAAGCACGAGTCGGGGAGGGACAGAGCGAGAGGAGAGAGACTCCCAAGCAGGCTCTGTGTGAACCTGACACGGGACTTGAACCCACGAACTGTGAGACCTTGACCTGAGCAAGAGTCAGACGCCTGACGGACGGAGCCCCCAGGCGTCCCCTCTCGGTGTCTTTTTGTCTCTCTCTGCCTCTGCCTGCCTGCCTGTCGCACGGTCTCTTCCGGTCTCTGTCTCTCCTCCCAACCACCTGGAAAGTTCCAAGCCTTCGTGCTTCCCGCAAGGGACCCAGCTTTCTCCAGCCACCCGATGTCGGGGACAACGTGAAGACCCTGGCTCCTCACCCAGCCTTCACGCCAGCCTAAGCCAAAGTGTACACAGGGTCACCGCGTCCCGCCAGAGCCCCGCGCTGCCTCCCTTCCCCCCCAGCCTCAGGCTCCCCGTCCATCCAGTGACATGATTGGTAGGCGGTGCTCTAGCACCTCCCCGACTCCCAGGGGCCACTCCCCGCCGCCTAAAAAAACCCTCATCAGTCCCCAAACACCTGGAAGCCGAACATGAGGCGTGTGAATAATTTATTTTGTGAGTCATTTTAATATTTTATAATAATTGTGATGAGCTGTTTGGTTTTATGGGGCTGTTTGGGCACCATTTAAGACGGAGCCAGGGACGGGCTACTGTAGCTCCTCCAAGTGGGCCAAGGTGACAAGTCCCCAGGGAGGTGCCCGGCGGCGCCCCGGGAAGAAGGCCATCGGGGGATGGTGAGGGGGACCAGGTAGCTCTAGGTGGACCATGGCCCGAGCTCTGAATTACCTTGATCTCCGTGTCCTTGACCTTCGTGTCCTCATTCAGTCTTACGCCCCCAGGCCACCCACCAAATTCCTAAGTTGAAGCCCCAATCCCCAGTGGGGTGGTACCTGGTGGTGGGGTGTGGGGGGCCTGGTTAGCGATAGAGGCCAAATAGGACCAGTGCCCCTTCTAAGAAGGACGCAGCCCGCTCCTCCACGTGAGGACGCTGCGCCAGGAAGAGGGTCCCCACTGGGAACCAGATCTGCCAGCGCCTTGAACGTGGACTTTCCAGTCTCCCAGACTGTGAAGAAGAAATGTCTGCTGGGTAGGCCCCCACAACGTGGTGGTTTGTCAGGGCCACCGGAGCAGACTTTGAGACTGAGGGTCCTTCATCCACTTGAATCAAGTTCAAACTCCCCACGATGGTCTAAAAGACCCCCTCCCAAATCCAGCCCCTCTGGGACTTTCCTGCCCTCACTTTCCCCCCTGGCCTGCACTCCGCTCCAACCACACTGGCCTCCCTGGTGCCCCGTTGTCGGGTCCCGCCCTGGTCGCAGGGTCCTCAGGGAGGGAGAGAGACTAGGGGGGCAGGAGGCACTGAGAGCGGAGGCAAGACAGCGTTTCTGGTCAAGCCCCAGTTCATTGAGAAATCACCCCCACCTACGTAGGAATCACGGCGGGAAGCTGACCCGGGTTGGTTGCTAGGAAACAGGGTCAAATGATTATTAGAAAAAGGGGAAACCGAAACTGAAATTTCAAACACAGCCTCTAAAGGAGAGCCCACACTTGCGTCGGCGACGCTGGGCAGGGGTGCGACTGACACCGTGTAAGCCCGAATGCGTTGATCTTTTGTTCTACTGGCTTCTCCGTCCGCCCGTCTCCAATCCCTGAATCGGGAAATGCACTTCCCTAGTCGATCTTTGTAATTCAGGCAGCTCCCCTCAGGGAGCCACATTTCCTGTCCCTAAGCTGCCGAGCAGCTGAATCCTTGCCGCTTCCCACACCCCGTCAACACACAAGGACATTCCAACCTCAGGACCTTTGCCCCTGCAATGCCTCCTCCCGGCATGCTCTGCCCCAGCTCTTCCCGAGATGCACTTTCTCCTCCTCTTGGCCGCAGCTCACATGCTGCCCCTGGATCTCCCGGTGGTAGGAT
>PISW01009976.1:22767-54375 GCA_004023785.1 Mungos mungo
GTGCCAAGAGAGTTGAGACTGAATTAGCGGAATGTAAGGATGTGCAGGTGGAGAAGTGGGTGGGCGTGGGAGGACCAGGTCCGGAGAGAAGAGGCCAGAGAGAGAGGCTAGGAGCTGGGCTGGAGAAGGTGTTCATGATCAAGATCAATAATCGGGGCTCTGGGGAGACGGGGGGGGGGGGGCTCAGTCAGTTTAGCATCCAACTTCGGCTCAGGTCATGATCTCACGGTTCGTGGGTTCGAGCCCCGCGTCGGGCTCTGTGCTGACAGCTCACAGCCTGGAGCCTGCTTCGGATTCTGTCTCCCTTTCTCTCTGAAACCTTCCCTGCTCGCACTGTCTCTCTTTGTCTCTCAAAAATAAATAAAACACATTAAAAAATTATTTTAAAAGACAGGGGTGCCTGGTTGGCTCAGTTGGTTAAAGGTCCGACTTTGGCTCAGGTCATGAACTCACGGTTGTTGAGTTCAAGCTCCCCATCAGGCTCTGTGCTGACAGCTTGAAGCCTGGAGCCTGCTTCCGATTCTGTGCCTCCCTCTCTCTCTGCCCCTCCCCTGCTTCTGCTCTGTCTCTCTCTGCCTCTCAAAATAAAATAAACACAAAAAATAGTAAAAATAAAAAAATTAATTGGGGCTCTGCCCCGGAAGGGCACACAGAAGCCCAGCCCCAGCCGCAGTCACCGGGCCTGCTCTGGGTCGGCTCGGTCCACGTGTCCGAGGGGCTCCAGCCCCCCACAGAGCACGGGACAGAGAAGCCCACGCGTGGCGCCAGCAGCCATCGGGCCAGACTCTGCGGGGGACTCAGACGGCCAGCCTCCAGAAGAGGGGAGCCCTGGGGCTTGGAGAGTCTCCCTTTGCCCCTCACCCTCCCCGGATCCACTCCGAGTCGGTTCCCACCCCGGCCTCTGCCCCGGGAGAGGCTCATCTGCTTAGACGGGACCCACGGTCTGTGTCGCATTCACCCACCGGGAAGCAGCATCGGGAGATCGGCTCTCGAGGGAGGAGGTGGATGCGTTTCCTCCCCGGGTTCCTCTCCTGCTCCAGCGGCGAGCAGCGCCGAGCCCCTTCCGAGTCTGGGCTCGCACTGCGTTGGGCCAATCCATACCCCGGCGCCCTGCACCTGTGCGGACCCCCCCCCCCAGCCCCCAGTGCTGCGCTCCACCCTGACGGTTTCCCATCACCTGCCCGCACCTCTGTTTAAAAAGAAAAGTCACTTTTGAGTGACTGTTCATTTTCTCCAGGGCTGCGCGTGATTCAGTCGCCGTTAAGTGTCTTGGCCCTTTTCTGTAAGGTTAAAGCATCGCATGACAAGCCATAGGGTTATTAGGCGTTATTAAACAACGCTCCCCCCCCCCCCGCCCCCGGTACAGTTGGAATCTTGGGACACCAACCTCCGCAGAGTTCCAGGCAGTGGAATGTCCAGTGGAGTTAGAAGCCTGGACGTGAAACCACAGCTCAGGACCAGGAGCCCCTTGGGAGAATTCTGACCGCAACATTCTCGGATAATGGGCGACACAGCAGAGGGCCAATCCACAAGAAACTCCATGCCCCTCCTCTCATAGGGTGGAGATCTCCCCGGGGAGAAAAGGCTGCCCAGAAAGGACTACATTTCCCAGACACCCTAGCGGTGACATGGTCACTTGATGTGTCCTGGCCAATGGGAGGTAGAAGTTGTAAATCAGAAGTCTCTTGAGTGGGACTCCGCTTTCTACTGCCAGTGTCCCAAATGACCACGAACCTGGTGGCTTAAGACGACACAAATTACTGTCGTAGAATTCTGGAGGTTAGAAATCTAAAATGCATCTGGAAGGGCTGCCGTCTTTCCGAAGGCTGGAGGGGAGAATCTGTTCCCTCGCCTTTTCCGGGTTCACGGGCTGCCCACATTCCGGGCTCACGGCCCTGCATCGCTCTCACCTCTGCTCCTGACTTTGCCCTCTGACTTCCCAGTCTCTCTCCTATAAGGACCCTTATAAAGTCGTCTTCTCCAAGCTGTCGTTCCCATCCAGGAGCTGCGGGAGCTGCCCTCTGAAGGCGGGGAGGAGGCGGCCTCTGGAGACAGAAGGTCACAAATCCCCCTGCGATGCCCAGGAGCTGCCGCTTCTCCACATCCCGGCCGGCGCTGGTTACTGTCTGTCGTTTTCCGTTCTGGCCATGATGCTGGGCGTGGAGTGGTCTCTCCTCGTGCTCCTGGTTTCTGATTCTCTGAGGACTAATGATGCTGTGTATCTTTCATGTTTTTGCCATTTGTGTGCCTTCTCTGGGGAAAGGTCTGTTCCAACCCCTTGCTTATTTTTAAGTTGGGTGATCTGCCTTATTATTGAGTCCCTGTATATTCGAGATACAACTCCCTTACTCGATAGAATTTGCCAATATTCTCCCATTCTGTACCTTGTCTTTTCACCTTTTTTTTTTTAAGTTTGTTTTGAGAGAGAGAGAAAGAGAGAGGGAGCGCACATGCAACTGGGGGAGAGGCAGAGACAGAATCCCGAGCAGGCTCTGCACTGTCAGCACGGACCCGGGCTCGGAGTTCAACCTCACAAACCGTGAGATCAGGACCTGAGCCAAAATCAAGAGTCAGATACTCAACCGAACACCCAGTGCCTGGCTTCTCACCTTCTTGAAGGCACCCTTTAAAGCAGAAAAATATTTAATTTTGATGAAGTCCAGTTCATCCGACTTTTGTTTGCTTGTGCTTCTGGTGTCATAAAGAAAGCCACCACCTGGTCCAAGAGCGTGAAGACCTCCCCGTTTTTAGAGCTTCGGCTTTCGCATTTAGGTGTAGGATCTATTTTGAGTTAATCTTTTGTGTGTGGTGTGAGGTCGGGGTCCAGCGTCATTCTTTTCCTGCACGTGGATGTCCAGTATCTCAACTACATTTGCTGAAAAGCTTACTCTTTCCTCCACTGAGTTGTCTGGTCCTTTTTGACAATCGACTGACCAGAAATGTGGTCGATATTCCCTGTTCGCTACCATTGATCTGTACGTCCGTCTTTGTGCCGGGAGCAGACCATCTCTATTACTCCAGATTTGCTGGACACACAAAAAGTGTGATTTCCATATGATTTTTGGGGGGAATAGCTTGCCAATTTCTAAAAAAGAAAATATAGGGGCGCCTGGGGGGCTCAGTCCGTTGGGCGTCCGGCTTCGGCTCAGGTCACGATCTCATGGCTTGTGGGTTCGAGCCCCGCGTCGGGCCCTGTGCTGACAGCTCAGAGCCTGGAGCTGCTTCAGATTCTGTGTCTCCCTCTCTCTCTGCCCCTCCCCTGCTTGCACTGTCTCTCTCTGTCTCAAAACATTTTAAAAAAGAAAATATAAAAGTCAGCTGAGATTTGATAGGGGCTGTGTTGAATCTATAGATCAATTTGGAAGTATTAAGAATAGTACATCTTTAAAAAAAAACCCAATAGTACGTCTTCTGGTGCTGAACGCAGAATAACTTCATTCAGATCTTTCATTTTTCTTTTATTTTTTAGAGAGGAGAGTGTGCGCGCACACACACATGCAGATGTGAAAATGGGGCGGGAGGAGAAGGAGAATCTCCACAAGGCTCCGCCCCACCCCCGGGCTTGCCCTCACGACTGTGAGATCATGACCGGAGCCAAAATCAAGAGTCGGACGCTTAGCCGACTGAGCCACCCAAGCATCCCTCGCCTTTCTTTTTTTCCTCCACAGTATCTCGTAGCGCTCAGAGTTTATGTTTTGCTCTAAGAATTTACTCCTAAGAATCTTACTCTTCTGGATGCTATTGTAAAGGTAACTGCTTTCTTAGTTTTATTTTCAGAATATTCCCTCCTGATGTATCGAAACCTCGCCGCTGTCTGTGCAGTGACTTTGCCTCCTGCAGGGCTGCTGAATTCACTGATTAGCGCTAGCATGTGCGCGCGTGCGCACACGTGTGTATCCTTTAGGATTCCCTGTATATGAGACCCTGTCATCTGCAAAAAGAGATAGTTTTACTTCTTGCTTTCATTCTGAAGAGCTTTTATTTCCTTCCCTTCCCAATTTCCCTGGATAGAAACTTCAATTCAAGGTTGAATAGAAACAGAGTGGACAGCTTCGTCTCGTCCGTGATCCTAGCGGGAAAGCACTCATCAGAGGGGAGGCTCGCTGTGAGCTCTCTTTCAAAATAGATGCTCTTTTTCGGGGTTAGGAAGTTCCCTTCTAGTCCCTTCTATTTATTGAGGGTTCGCATCATGAAAAGGTGGTGGGTTTTGGCAAATGCTTTTTTTATATCTCTTGAGACGACAGTGTGGTTTTTGTCTTCGGTCCAACCGGCACGGAATATTAAAGTTCTACGAAATTCAATGCACACATATATTCAGTCAGCTAGCCTGGATACAGAGCAAACCTTCCCCGTCCCCTCCCCCTCCTCCCAACGCCCCTCACGCCTCACCCCAACAGTTCCAGAAACCGGAAGTCCGCAATCACCCTGACCAGGCCCAAACCGAGGTGTTGGGAAGGCGGTACTCCTTCCAACGCTCCTGGGGACACGCTGCTCTGTTTTGAGAAAGAGAGAGAGAGAGACAGAGCACGAGTGGGGGAGGGGCAGAGAGGGAGGGAGACACAGAATCCTAGGCAGAATCCAGGGTCCAGGCTGTCAGCACAGAGCCCGACGCGGGGCTCGAACGCACAAGCCACAAGGTCATGACCTGAGCCGGAGTCTGATGCTCACCCCACTGAGCCCCCCAAGCGCCCCCCAGGGAGGTCTCCACCCCAGCACCTCAAAGTGTTGGAAGACTGGGATTGGAAAGAGGCCACTAAGGCAAAGTGAGGCCACACAGGCGGCTGGCGTCCTTAGAAGAGGAGGTCAGGACACAGACGAGCAGGGCAAGGACCACACGAGGACACGAGCGAACGCAGCCACCTACCCGCCAGGGAGAGAGGCCTCGGGAGAAGCCACGCCTGTCCACACACAACCCTGACCCGAGGCTGCCGAGGCGTCCCTGGGGCCCAGTCCCCCGGGCTGCGTGTGGTGTTCGGGCTTCCACAGCTGCGCGCGGGCCTCGGCTGGTGGCCACATCGCCCCGACCTCTGCCCCGATGGTCACACGTATAGTCCCTGCTGCGCTCCGACAGGGGCGCCTGGGAGCGCCCCAGCCGCCCGGACTCCAGGATCCGGTCCTCAGCTCAAGGGCCTTCGTGAATCCTGTCTGCAAATTCCTCCTGTTTGGGTGCCGTCAACACAGGAGCCAACACCTACGGGCTCCAGGGATTAGGTCCGGAGTATCTCCGGGGACACCGCTGCTGCGCCTCCCACAGTGTCATCTATGGGGACAACCAACGTGTCGTCTTTTGTGTCGCCTCCTCGCACTCGGCGCAAAGCCCCTGAGAGTCACCCACGTCGCGGCTCCTGTCACCGTCCTCACGTCACTGAGTTCTGTCCCGTTGTGTGGCCGGGCCACACCTTGTTTAGCCGTTCATCCTCCCAAGGTCGGTTTGCTCCTTTCTGGTTTGGGGCAGCGGGGAAGGAAGATGCTGCAAACGTCCGGCCTCTGCAGGAACACGAGTCTCCATCTCCCCTGGGTAATTCGTCTCGAGCTGGGGTGCCGGGCCAGGGCCCCGCGGGAAACGTGTGTTCACCCTGACAGGACACGGTCGGTGGTTTTCCAGAGCGCATGAGCCACCTTACACCGCGGCCCGCACCCGTGAGCGTCTTGGGGCCGCCGAATCCTTGCCGGCACTTAGGACTGTCGTGTTTCCCGTCTACCACTTGAATACGCAGCAGTTCACGATGGCTTTCGTCTGAGTTTTGCTAATGGCTAATGGTGCCGAACACGGTGTCACGTTCTTACTTGCGAAGAGTTCGAGTCACTCACCACCTCCCCTTTTTGTTACTTTTTATTCTGAGAAAACTGTACAGCAGGCCATTATAAAAAATAATATAGGAACACACGGGAGCAAATATTCATGACTTCAGGTGCAGCCATGATATGATACTCAAAGAACAGTGACCAAAGGGGGCAAAAAAAGAGAAGCAAACTGGATCCCAAATTAAAATTTGTGTGCCCAGATTAAAGTGGGGCGCCTGGGTGGTTCAGTCAGTTAAGCGTCTGGCTCCAGCTCAGGTCATGATCTCAGGGTTCGTGGGTTCAAGCCCCACGTGGGGCTCTGTGCTGACAGCTCTGAGCCTGGAACCTGCTTTGGATTCTGTGTCTCCCTCTCTCTCTGCCCCTGCCCTGCTCGCTCGCTCTTGCTCTAAAATAAATAAAAACATTTTTAAAATGCTGTATAAATGATCTCTATAGTAACCTTTTGACCCTAGCTCCACTCAGCACGATTCCCTTGAGGTCCACCCAGATCATCACACTTGTGATGAGTTCCTCCTTTTCTTTACTGAGTAGTATTTCTGGGGGGGCGGGGACCCCAGTGGATTTCGCCTGTTGAAGGACATCCGGGGTTTTCCCAGGGTTTGGCTATTTCAAGTGAGGTGACGCCGAACATTCCTGGACAGATTTTTGTATCAACACAAATTTTCACTCCTCAGGGACAAACGCCCCCGAGGGGCACCGTCGGGCCACACAGCAGGCACGCGCCTCGTCTTGTAAAACCACACAAAGCTCTGCCCGACTCCTCTGCAGAGTAACGTCTGACATTCCCGCCGGGGGCGCGGGCCCTCGGTATCGTCACGACTTCCTGTCTCACCCATTCTGACAGGTGCGTGGGGCTCTGCCGACTGCCGCTTTCGTGTGTGTTTCCCTCGCGGCTCACGACTTCGGCATCGTCCGAGCACTTACTTGCCAGCGGCGGGTCTCCTTCGGCGGAAATGTCTGCTCCTGTCACTGTCGATTTTCTGGCCGGGTTGATTTTCTTACTGTTGCGTTTTGAGGGTCCTTTTCTGTACTTTAGAAACCTTTCCTCTGTCGCGTGTTTCCAAGTGTCTCCTCCCCTCCGCAGCCTGTCTTCTTGTCGTTTCCACGGTCTCTTCCTCAGAGCCAAGGTTATTAATTTTGAAGGATTCGAACATCAATGCTTCTGTTCAGAGATCGCCCTTCGGTGCGCCGTGCCTGTGATCGCTCCCTGACTTCGGCTGCTGAGGACTCTCTGTTGTTCTCTCGCTGAATGGGTTTACGTTGTGCAGGTAGATCTGGGACCCATGTTGAGTTATATTCTGAGCGTGACGTCAAGCCTGATGAACACAGGGGGCCACTGGGAGTTCTTGAGTGAGAGGAGGTATTGAAGGGAAGAGGACAGAAGGGGTCAATTAGCTCATGACAGCCTCGCTCTGGGCCTCAGTTTCCCCCCTCAGCCAACAAACGGACCAGAGGACAGATTATTATAATTAAATGAGGCCATGTCCCCCCATATTTGACCCCAAGCTCCCCCGGCCCCTGAAGCAGACTCAGGTCAAACTCCAGCGCCCCCAGAATGTGCGTGAGCCTGGCACCCAGTGCTCAGGTTTTAAGTGTGACTGGGGGGGATGTGACTCAGTGGGACAGGGCAGGACTCTGAAATACCATGGCTCCTTCTTCCCGGATGGCAAAAGCAGATCATTTTTCAATTCAGTCATTCTCCTTCATACATAAAATTTGCCAAGAGCCACTTTCCCGAAAATCTAAATTGAAAGTAAATAGCACGGGGACAATTCTCGGCGATAAAATCGCCGATTCCGGAGCTTCTTGGGATAATATTTATTCTCCCCTCTCACTAATGGCTCCAGCCGCCTCCCCAGGTTATTAAAGTAATGCGTTTGCTTAACCTGACTAGGGCCACTTCCCACCCAGGGCTGATTGGACCCCGTGTGGAGCCCCCCGCCACCCCCTTCCACTGGACAATTATATTATGCACTGCTGCTTTGCAATTACTATAAATCAGAAAGAGCTTGGGCCCGGATTTGTTTTTCTTTATTGAAAATGTTTAAACTTCATGCATTGCAAATGTCACCGCCCCAGACTGGATGGAACTCTTTCTTCGAGACTCCAGACTCAGAAGGTTGGTTCTCAAGGGATTTTTCTGGGGCTGGTGCTAGGATCATCCCCATTCTCCGGACGGGCCCACGGCAGCGCAGGAAGGACCCCACGCCGCTGGCAGGGCTCTGCTGCAAAACCGCCCCGAGAAACTTTGTGTGCGCGCCAGCAGAGTCACACTTCCGGTGGGGACAGCGGAAAGTACAAAGTGGTCTTCAGGAAACCCTGGCATCGCCGGCCATCTCTAAGTTAACAACCTCCAAAGTTGGGGGTCATGTTCGTCCAGGGCTGTCTCTCTCTGCATCTACATTCGCTCACGAACCAGACATTGTGGGGTTCTCACTGTTCTGGGCGCTGGGAGACCAGTGAGAAATGAAACAGGCTTCCGTGAAGATCGCGCTGGACAAAGGGCACGGCGCATGCAAAGGGCCTGAGACAGGTCCGTGCCTGGGATGTTGGAGGACCAGGGGGAGGCGAGAGCAGAGGGCAGGCAGGGGTACTGGGGTGAGAGATGAAGGCAAGGAGATCCGTGGGGAGCAAGCAGGAAGGAATCAGGGGGGAAATGAGTGAAAATGTAATTCCTAAAGGTGTCTAAGGTTTGCTGCGTGTCTCTGGGATCCAGGCTGAGCAGCTACCTGGCCGGGGCTGCCTTCAGCTAAGAAGGGGGGTGCAGGGAGAGCAGGTCTGGGGGGCATGGTCAGGCCCGGGGCAGCCGTGCTGAATGAGGGACCTCTAAGACGCCCCCCCACACGGAGACCGCAGGGCGGCCTGGAGCTCAGGGGAGGCCGGGGCTGGAGACAGGACTGTCTGCGTCGTTGGGGCGTCAGCGGTCAGAGTCCAGAGAGTGGGCCGTGTTGGGGCCGAACATGGGGGTGCGGGGGGGCCGGCAAGTGCAGGGTCCCTGACTCCGCCCAAGGGGGTGAGGAGGGTGCAGCCACCACCGGGCCTTGACCAGAGGGGGCTTCAGGGTTGGAACCGGGAAGGTGTGAGAAGTGGCCTAGGGAGGTGGAGTGGAGGTGAGAGAGGGAAAGAGGTGGAGACAGCGGGTGGAGACAACTGTTTCAAGGAGTTCTGCGTGCGAGCCAGAGGGGCACGAGAGACGACAGAGACCCTGAGACGAGAAAGGCACCGCCGAGCCAGAGGCGCTGTAGGAGAGGGGACCCTTTGTGGAACCACGTCCTTGAGTGGCGCCCCATGACCCTGACGCTGGGTCCATCCGCCTCTGCAGTCCTGTCTAAAAAATGGGCAGAGAGCAGTGTCCCCACCAGGGCGCTGGTCCCGCACGGCCCAGGCCAGGCCACACGCCCCTGTCCCCGAAGTGCACCCTGGAGGTGAGGGCCCCTCCTCAGGTGGGGACGGGTACAGCTGCCCCCCCACCCCCAGGGGGGAAGCATCAGCCTGTCCCCGAGGAAAAACAAGGAAAAACGCGGTGAGATCCCAGTGAGAAAGGGCCCCACAAGTCAAAGTGCTTTTTCAAAAATAAATAGCCTGATTAGCATAAGGTATGCAAATGTATGCTAATGTGACAACTATTAAAAGATTCCAAATGTCATCGAGGGAAAAACACACCGGTCCAGGGGGCCGGGAGGGGGGGGAACGGGAGGAGGGGACGCAGCCCGGACTCCGGAGAAAGGTCGAGGCGCTGGGCCCCATCATCAGACGGGTTATTGACTCCAGGTCCCATCCCAGGCAGATCCTGAGCTCTCTCGCCTCCCGGGTACACGGTGCCCAGCAGGTGGACATTTGTCCAGGGCGCACGGCCATCCTACTGTCCGGGAGCAGAAAGCCAACAGAGGTGAGAAGCCACACCAGCTTTCCAGAGAAGCCTTTAGAACCAGAGTACCCCCCACAACCAAAGCCACCCCCAAATCTCCCAAGGGCCTGGACCCGTAAGAGTCATCTGTTCTCCATCCAGACCCTCCTTCACTTCAGGAGAACATTTCCATCCACTCCTTTTACTCTGAGTCCCGCAGACAAAGCAAAACCCCGAGAGGGGAAGGACCTGTGTCCAGGGCCACCCGCCCGTGCCAGCTCACCTGATTGACAGAACTACCCCATGACACGAGGGGTACTGGAAAGCATTTTCAGGTGAGGAAACAGCATCAGAGAGGCACAGCGGTTTTCCCCAGGCCACACAGCAGCTGTGAGATTCTCCAAGCCTCAGAGTCCCAGGGTGGGGTACGTTTCCCCCCACCTTTCTGCCACCTCTGCTAACGTTTCCCAAATACTTCCCTTCAAATGGACCCACTTCTTAACATCTGAGATCTATTTAAAAAGAAATGGCTTATCATGACTGTAAATGAAAAGCCAGCATCGAGGACCATAAGTAGACGCTAACTCCATAAAAACGAAATCATAGTATTAATTTCTGACGGAGAGACGCTGGTCTCTGAGGTTCCCAGCTGGGGTGTGAGCTCTCTTTCTCCAAAAGGGAGAGTCCCAGGTGTTCAAGACTGATTAGCACCCAACTAGGACCTTCTTCTTCTCAAAGAAGTGACAGGAAGAACTCTTTCCCGACAAAAGTCAGGGCATAAAGGGGTTTTGGTGTCATCTAAAACCACCTCACGGTCACCAGGCTGGTATCCATCTCCAAGACAGACAACGGTCCTGGTACCGAGAATTCTAGAATAACGGCCAGGGATCTATTTGGAGGTTCATGCTATTAGCTTCTATGGCTGTATCACTGCAGCCCAAAGATGGAGAAGGGACGGTTTCACTCATAAATACGCCCACCCACCTACCATCTACCCGCTCGTCCGTTTCTCCACTCACCCAGCCACCCATCCCCCACCCCCCAGCCACCTTACACCCATCCAGCCACCCATCCCTTCAGCCCCCATTCGTCCTCCACCCACCCATCCTCCCACTCAGCACCCGACGAAGTACATACCCAGCCCCTGCTGCACACCAGGCCCTGTTCTAGGATATGTGGACACAATCGTGACAAAGACAAATCACATTCTTACCCGATCGGAGCTTCGCAACTGGTGAGGACATCTGAGCCCCTTTAGGAGACGGATTAGAGCATCTCAGCGGGTGCTTTAGAGGCACGGGTCATGCCGGTGGACGGATGTGGCCTTTCCCCACCTGCCGGCCTCGCCCCACGTCCGGGAGGCGGCAGCGCCCTGGTTTCGCCGCCGCGGGCTCTGCCACGCGTTCCGGGTGGCCAGAGCCTCCGCTCAAGCCACGTCCGCTTCCTTCCACTCACGCGGCCACGACCGCCTTCCCAGCACCCCTTGCAGTTGGGGCAGACACGTGACTGAATTGAGCCAATGGACTGTGGGGGGAGGGACGAGTCATCACTTCCGGTCCTGGCCAAGCCCTTTCCGAATCAAAGACGGAGGAGGAGCAACGAATCCGAGGCGGCGAGTTCCTGAGTCACCGGGCGGAGCAGAGCTGCCTCCTCCGCAGGAACATCTGTTGGCGCCTCGCGTGCGCAACAAACGCGTGGCGTCAAGTCACGGAGCTTCGTCGCTTTGTCACGGTGCAGAGTGTTACCGCGAGCAAGCAACGTCTTCCCGCTTTCCAAGCCCCGCCCCCAGCTAGAGGCGTGGCTTCCGTGACTTCAACCAATCACCGAATCCTAGTCCTACTGGCCTCGCGATTGGGGCAGCCGTGGTCACGTGGCCGAAGGAGGCGGGTGGAGAGGGTCGATGGTTTCCAGGGACCGTCAAGTCCAGGGACACAGGCGTCTGCAGCCGGGCACGAAGACAGAGAACGGGGTTTCTAATATTTGCTACTGGGAAAGAAAAAAAGAACTTCATTTATTTTTATTGTTGTTAATTGATGGGTTATTATTTTTTAATGCTCTAGCCTTTTTTAAGGCTGGTCCAAATTCGGAAATTTGTTTCTGTAGCTCTGAGCACCGTGGCGATGCCCTGACCTCCGTGTCCCACCACATTTGCCCACCAGTTTCCCCGGGACACCTTCCCTTGGCCGTCTGCCAGGTTTAAGCTGACCAGTCCCCAATGCATCCACCCCTCTTCCTGACCCTCCTCTCCTCCATAGCCCTCCATGGCTCCCCGTTGTCCTCAAGAAAAAAAATCTAAATTATCTTGTGAAATGCCTCCTAGCCTCGCTACTCCGCTCTTCCTCGGCCCGCCCCTCCTTCTTAGTCATCTAACTCATGTTTAAATGTCATCCTTCCAGAAAGCTCCGCCTAACCCCCTTCCCCGGTGCTGGGGGAGCTGCCGTAGCGGCCTGAGCTTTGACCATCACAGGCCTGCCACTGCCTGGGTCGCGTCCCTGAGTTCCAGGAGACAAGGGCTGGGACTGTCCCGTTCGCCACTGTCTCTGGTCCCCGGCCCAGACCCCGGCCCCCCGGAGAGGCTTGAAGAATCTTCCGGAATGGATGAATGGTGATTGGAACTGGAGAAGGCCCGCGGTGCGCAGCGGGCGCTGTGGGTGCCGCACCCCTCACACCGGGGGGCCCCCGCCGGCGGCATCATCTGCAGCCGCCTGCCATTCGCTGGCTGAGGCTTTCTCAACCGGGGTGCCGCGCAGGCAGGAAGGGCCAGGGCGCTTTCCATCCGGAGGCCGATGGTGGACAGGTGCCGGGGCGTAGGCACCCCCGAAGGGCAGCTCGAGCGCCCGCCTCAGTGGTCCCAGGGGCTCCCGGGCACTGAGCCCGCGGGCAGCCCCTTCCCTGCCTTCTCTCCTCCTGGGGCCTCCTGGGATCGCCTCCCGCGGGTGCCCTTGGCCCCGGATCCTCCCCTCGGACCCGCTTTGAGGACGCCCAGCCTCTCAGCTGCAGTGAAAATCGCTCAGCCCGACTCCCTGGCGGCACCTGCCGGGGGAACTTTGAGGTGCTTTGGGGGCGGGGGCCCCAGGACAACAGAACCCCTGCCTCTTGCTGCCTGTCAGCCGCGGACCTTGCTGTCTGCGCACACACTCTGCGACATTTGTGGTTGCGTATTAATTACGGTTTTTTCTTCCAGAAGGAGATGCTCTCCCGCAACGTGTGTGTGGTGAGTGTGCACTTAATGACTCTCATTTTGAGACCGGGCCAGATAGCTTTGTGAAGAAAGTCTGCCCAGAGCCTGGAACATATAGAATATGCTCCCAGCCTAATGGCCCTCCCACCGCCCGCCCATCCATCACAGACGCTCGGCGGAATGAAGAACAAACGCATTGATTGGGTCTGTTTCTAATCGACAGCCTAAGATACTGTTTGAAATCTGCCGTTAGTTGGAAGAAGTTGGAAGAGGCTGTGTCTCATTTCTCCAGGCCGTGGGGGCCGTGGGAGGAGAGAATCGGGCCAACGTTCAGCGAGCATGTACTGGGCACCTACTGGGTGCCGCGTCTCCAACTGGCTGATGGGGACACAGCGGTGACCAGCCCGCCCTCCTCATGGGGGATACAGTCAGGTCCCCTGTGACCCGCGATCAGGGTCATGACGGAAGGTGCTTGGGCAGCTCTGGGGGTCATGGAGAACGTGTCTGATCCAGCAAGGAGATCAGGGAGGGTTTCCTAGAGTCCAAAAAAACTGAGAGTGGAAGGCAGAGGAGGAATCAGATGTCAAACCAGAATGTGACAAGGGAAGAGGGCTTTGGGGAGGGCCGACAGCATGTGCAAAGGCCCGGGGGCAAGTGAGGGTAATTTGGTGTGGCGGGAGGGTGAGGAGTGAGACCTCAGCAGCCCCTTGAGGGCACATGGGAGGGCGTTTGGAATTTCCCGTAAATGGTAGGCAGCTGTGGAAGAATCTAGAACAGGGGAGTGAGTGACGTTTGTTAAAAATCATCTTGGCATAGAATTATCTTAAGACTTAGCAATTCTGCTCTTAATCACATCCCCAAAAGAAGTGAAAGCAAGGCCTCGAATAAATATTTGGAACCGTACGTACAGCAGCACTGTTCACACCAGCCAAGAGGCGGAAGCAATCCAAGGGTCCTCTCCGAAGGGTCGATGGATGAGTGGATCAAGAAGATGTGGTCCACCCAGACCGTGGGATTATCACTTAACCCAAACAAAAGTGAGGTACTGATACGCAAAACACGGAGCAACCTTGAACACATTATGCTCAGTGAAATACGCCTTTTCTCCCCCCGCAAAAGGGCAAAACTTGTGTGATTTCACACTGCAGAGTTACTGCTTAATGGGTACAGAGCGTCTGTTCCGGGTGATAAAAATTTTTTGGAAATAGTGGCGACGGTTATACAACATTGTAAGTGTCCTTAATGCCACCGAATCGCGCACTGAAACATGGCGAAGAGGGTTGAGTTTTATGCGATGTATATTTTACCACATTTTTAAAAAAAGAGCTACAATTAAAAAAGAAGAAGAAGAAGAAGAAGAAAAATCATTTTGGCTGCTGTGGGAGATCCGGGATGGATCAGCAGTGGTTCGGAGCCAGACCAGAGTGGAGACCGGGGAGCGGGTGAGAAGTGGGTGGCTGGGGGCGTGTTCTGGAAGCCGGGGCGACAGGAGGCCGGGAGGAGGTGTGATGCCAGCTTCCTCGGGGCCCCACCTCCAGAGGTGGCCTTGGCAGGCAGGGGGGCCCGGGCACCCACCTTCCCTGCAAGATCCCTCCGGGGCCTCCCCCTCCAAAGTCCACCCTCTGCGGCCCAGCCCGGGGACCCCATGCAAGGAACCACAGACGGAGATCAACGCCGCTTCTACCGCGCAGAAACCAGAGACGCCGTGGGAAACTCAATCTCTCTCCTCCCACCTTCGCTTACAAGGTGCAGATGTAATACCTGCTTTTAAATTCAATTAAGTCAGATGCAGTTCTGCTCTTGGAATCCATCACCCAGCTGGAGACGGCAGGGGGACAAAAAGACAGGGAAAAAAACCACACACACAAAACACAACACAGACCTATTTAGAGATTTCCCTCTAAATGGATTTTAATTCTCTCGATTTGTCAGAGGCCAGAGGAGCTGCTGACAGCCCGCGTTCATTGTCTGCGACCCGGGTTTCAGCCACGGGGAGGGGTGTGGAGCAGCTGACGTTCTGACAGTCCCTTCCGTGAGGTGGGGGGAGGGGCGGGACCTGGGGTCACCCAGACCAGGGCTCCAATCCCAGCTTCGCCGCTCACTCACTGGCCGTGTGACCTCGAGCCTCAGTGTACGCATCTGAGACGTGGGGGCCGTCGTGCGGGTCTCCAGGGACGGCTGGTGAGTAACGGGCTGTCACAGGAGATTGGGGGCAGGCCCTCTGCACCATGCCTGGCACGTTCTGGATGTTCAGTAAGTGCAAGGGTGATGACGGTGACGATGATGACGCAGAAGAAGGCTGTCGTTAACGGACACCGCTTTCCTCGCAGAGCCGCAGACCTGCGCTAGGTCGCTGCGGGGGAGACACAAAAGAAGGGTCAGGCTGAGTCCCGATTTCCAAGGCCACCAGGAGGCTGGGGGGGGGGGGGGGGCGGGGGGGACTGGCCCAAGCAAAGGAGTGGAAATTCAACCCAAACCGGAATGGACTGGGGACACGGCGCTGAACAGGTTATTGCGTCCAGAGAGGTCGGCCGGAATCTCGGACACAGACAGGATCCGACAGCGTGAGGTCCCCTTTCAGAAGCCCCGCCTGGGCTCTATCAAGAGTTATCCATTCTGTGTTCTGCGTCACCAGGGAAGGCGTGGACACGCCCGTGATGCCAGCCACCAACGGGAGCCCGCTCCACGACGACCCGCCCTCTGTCCTGGGAAGCCCACTTCCGGCCTGGGGCCTCGCCCGCAGCATTGCGCACCTGAGGGGGGGGCGGGGGCAGGGCCTCCGGAGCCGCAGCCTGGAAGCCAGCATCACCAGCTCACCCTTCGGCCCCCCATTTTCACAGATGGGGAAACAAACTCAGGAAAAAGCAAGGGCCATCCTGAGGCCTCAGAACTGACACCTGTGCCCAGGAGACCTGGGTCCTAACGCCATTGGGTCTAGATACACTGCATTCTCTGACCTAGAGTAGGCCTCCGTGCGGGGCCTCGGGTTTGGCCATTTGTCCCTCACGGGCCCCTCGAGGGTCCTCCAAGGTCCCCTGTGCTGAAAGTCCCCTGCAGGCCTTTGTCTTCCTGAGAGCCAGGGGAGCAAGAACGGGAACTCGTTGGACCAGCATCGGTAAGTTTGTGGACAAGAGGCGCCCTGACTACATAGGGGCCTCCGCTCTCCTGGGCCCGTGTCCCCAAGGCCTCCGCTGGCCATCCGTGGCTTCTCAGGAGGGCTGCTTCGTCCACAGGGGGCCTCCCCGGATCCCGGGCCCACAGCCCCTCCCCTGGCCTGGGAGGCCCCCTGAGGAGGGGAGGGCCCAGAAAGGTACTCTGTGACCAGGATCCGGAGAGGGAAAAGCAAAAGCAAAGGACAAACTACAGTTACCCTCAAGGGGGCCCACCGGGAGCGGCACCAAGTGGACTTCAGAGGGCTAGAATATTCCATAGCGTTATCTAGCGTTGCCTACGCAGGTCTCTACCTGAGTCATGATGCCTCTGGCCGCACACTTGCCTTGCGCTGTAGGAGGTACAGGTTGTACCTGGACAAAAAGGAGGGAAAAGGTCTCCGAAAGATTGGCTAAGACGACAGCCAAAGAAAGCCAGGGGTGAGAGGCCCAGAGACAGACACGGCGGGACAGGGGAAGACGCCAGGGATGGAAACAAATGGAAAGAGACACAGAAGGTCTGAGGAAATTGAGAAATAGAGACAGACCAGAGAAAGACTGATGCAAAGAGAAGGGGGGGGGCGGGGAAATAGAATAACATTTCAGGGCCCAAAGGTGGGAAGGAGGAGGACGTGGGGAGGAAAACAGAGAGGGAAGGCCAAAGCCGAGGACAGAAAGAGGAAGAAACAGGCAAAAGGCCTGAGAGAGGGGGAGGGGGGGCCGGGACGCCCACACGCCGCCAACATGTCCTTAATTGTAATTACACGGGAACATTCAGTTTGTAGATGCGGCAGAAATGAAAACGCGCCCAGATCATTAATCTAATAGCTGTTAGTCAATCACTCTTCAAAAGGGGCCCCGCAGAGGCTGCGTGGGGGTCCCCGAGGGAGCAGATCCGAGGCGGAGACGTTTTTTAAACTAACCATGCCCTAAGGGAGAGGCTGAGGCAGCTCAGGGGAGAGAGTCAGAGCCTTGCAGGGAGTTACCTGCCTGGAGGTCTGGTCGGCCTGGGCGAGCAGGAGTTCTAATCTGCAAGGGTTAGGGGAGATACAATGTATCCACTGGAGGGATGAAGTTAGGTTTTTAACCCAGGAGTGGGGCTTCCGGAGCAGCGGCTGCTTAAAATGAGGCAGGCAAGGGATGCATGGGTGGCTCCGTGGGTTAAGGGTCTGACTTCAGATCAGGTCATGATCTCGCAGTTTGTGGGTTCGAGCCCCGCGTCGGGCTCTGTGCTGACAGCTCAGAGCCTGAAGCCTGCTTCGGATTCTGTGTCTCCCTCTCTCTCTGCCCCTCCCCTGCTCACACTCTGCCTCAAAGATAAATAAACATAAAAAAAAAATGAGGCAGGCAAGGGATAAAAGAAGGGAGAAGGGCCTTGGTTGCGAAGGAAATACACAGACAACATTAAGTGTGAGCTGCAAAGCCAGACCACACAGGACCTTTAATGGCATAGTGAGGCCTTGTTCCCACGGGGATGGGATCAAGTGCAGGTTTATAGTTTTAGAAGATGTCCCTGTCGATGGAAACAGATTTGGGGGTGGGTCCTAAGATCTTTTACTTACTCAAAACGAGTGAGCTCAGGGCGCCTGGGGGGCTCAGTTGGTCAACCACCCAGCTTCAGCTCAGGTCATGATCTCAGGGTTTGTGAGTTCGAGCCCCGTGTCAGGCTCTGTGCTGATAGCTTGGAGCCTGGAGCCTGCTTCAGTTCTGTGTCTCCCTGTCTCTCTGCCCCTCCCCCACTCATGCTGTGTTTCTTTCTGTCTCTCAAAAATAAATAAACATTAAAAAACAACAGCACTCGACTTTTGATTTCTGCTCAGGTCACGATCTCCCGGTTTGTTGGTGAGATCAAGCCCTGCATCAGGCTCTGTGCTGACGCGCCTACTTGGGATTCTCTCTCTCTCTCAAGATAAATAAACTTTTTTAAAAAAGGAGTGAGCATCCAGTCCCAAAAGTGTGCAAGCAAAAGCCAGGGAACCCCTCCAGGGGGCATGGTGGGGATTTGGGTGTTAGATGCGGGCTGGAATTGCAGGACTAGGGTTCTCAGGCAGGAAGGTGGGAGGACCCTGTAGACAGGGGTGCAATGTGTTACTCATCTCAGTTGGGGGAGCCCACCTGGACCCACGGTGCGGAGCAGGGGGTGTGAGTGAGTCAAAGAAGCCTGGGCGGGAGGCTTGAGTCAGTGCCCGGTGCACACCCCTCCCCCCACTCGCAGGGGTGACTCACTCATTCATTTGGTCCGGGCTGTGGAGGCCTCGGGGACGTGGGGGAGGAAGAGGCCACCCAATCATCCGGTCACTACTCACCCCTGCTCGCTGAGTACCTACTGTGGGCCAGGTCGTGAGCCGGAACCAAATTTCTGTCTCCCTGCAACCCAACACCTCTGGAATGAAATCTCTTGGGTCGGAAACATACCCTCACCCAGACCACTTATCACAGGGACCCACGCAGGCCCCTCCACCCTTGCCTGCCCCCCATGCCCTCCCCGCAGCAGCCACCAGAGGGCGTCCCTGAGCATCCAAGTCACCTCCTGCCCTCCTCCATCCACAGCCCCCTCCAGGGCTCCCACTTCCCTCAAGTAAAAGCCCAGGTGCCCCCAGTGGCTCCCAAGGCCCTACATGCCCTGTGCCGGCCCTCTCCCCACCCTTCCCTCCTCCCTGTCTCCTCTTGGCTCACTCTGTTCCAGCCACTCCGGCCCCTTCGCTGTTCCAGCATCGTGCCAGGCTCTGTCCTGCCTCAGGGCCTTTGCACATGCTGGTTCCCTCTGCCCAGAATGCTATTCTTCCAGATCTTCTCGTAGCTTCTTTGTATTCAGCTGGAGCATCACCTCTTCAGGGGGGCCCTTCTCGACCGTTGGGCTAACGCCTCTCCTTCCATTTCTCCCTTGCTTTTATGCCCCACGCAGCACTCCGGTTCTCTGAAATGAGTGCTTACCCGTGGACCTTTGTTTCCCCCACTTAAGGTCCAGGAACTGAGCTGAGGTCTGCCGTGGTCCCCCCTGTATCCGCACTGCTCCGCACAAAGTAGCCAGTACGTGTTTGTCAGCCGGCTGAAGGAATCTTCACAGCACCTCCCCGGTGGTGGGGACTTTTGTCAACCTCATTTCACACAGGCGGGGCCTGAGGCTCCGGGAGGGGCAGCCTGCGACCTGGGGGCGCTCCAAGGCTAAGGCTGGGGGGTGGGTAGCCGGGAACTCTCGGGGATGGGGGAGGTGTCCCGGGCACAGACCAGTAAACCCCGGGGGCACTGCCCCCGCTTCCATGGGGACGATGTGTGTGTGCGCTGGGAAGGTGGCTCCTAATCTAGTGGCGAGGACTCTGCCATTCCCCCTTCCTGCTTTCTCCCTAAAAATCGGTCCTGGGATGGCCAGGCGAGGGGCGACACCGAGTAGAGGCCAAAGTGCTTCTTATAAAGACACACTCCCAGCCCGGCAGATACGGCAAATTCCTCACCCACGCGCCCCCGCTTCTCTCCTCCCCTCCCCTCGCCTCCCCTCTGTCCCCTGAGTCCCTCCCCGAAGTCCCCAGCACCCTCCCGCAGGTCTCTAAGCGCGGAGCCCGGCGCCCGCCCACCGGGAGCGCTCAGCCAATGGCCGTGCAGCCTGATGAAGTAATGCGCCCCCTCCGCGTTCCCATTGGCTGGGCTGGTAGCCGTTCTCTCTGCGCCGCGTGTGGGGCGCGGGAAGGGGTCCCCGCAGCCTCGCGCACGCCCCGGGGTGGCACCTGAGCACCCGCCCCCTCTCCTGACTGTGGGACACCTGCCTGCCCCTGCATGCTTGTCCTAGAGACCCCCGCGCGCCACCTCCTGCCCACAGGGGCGCCCCGGCCCTTCCGTCCTAGCAGGAAGGCTGGGAGACCCCCAGCCCAGCCGACCCCACACCCCCTCCAGCAATCCAAAGACCCCAGAAGTTCTGATCGACCTTTCTGGATAATTGCACACGAATTCAGTGTCCGTTGTATATGCCAGCCCAGGCCCCCCCTGGGGACAGAGTGGTGACGAAATGACACCCGGGTCCCCGTCCCGGTGTCTCACAGAGTCGTGGGGGAGAGGGACACAGCACCACAGTCGCCCCTGCAGCCCCTTCCGAGCCAGTGCGGCTGCGCACCGAGGGCGGAAAGGGTAGGCCCCTGGGCCGAGCGGTCCCTGGCGACCAACGGGTTGGCAGGGGGGCGGGAGGCGGGCGGAGGGGGGAGGCAGGAGGGGCTTTCCTCTTAATTATCTTGTTCTCTTGTTTATTTCCTGGGCGCTCGGCGCGTCGGGGGCCGCGCCTTGTTCACTGCAAACATTCGACAAACATTTTTTATCTGGTCTCCCCTACACACACACACACACACACACACACACACACACACGGTTCTTTTGTGTACTTTCTCCTTTCTCCGTCTGCCTCTTGAACGAGCCTCGTGGCCTTTTTTTTAATTGTAGCCGTTCTCGAGATTAGATTTCATCTGCCTTTTTTCCTAACTTTCTTCGTGGGGCGTAGGCTCCATGCCACAAACGCACACGCCTTTTCACCTAAGCACAGAGCCCCGGCCGCCAGCGCCTGGTGGGGGACGTGAGTTTTGCAAGTGCAAGGTCGAGCCCTGTTACTATTGGGAATTTTGATACTTTGTTCATCCTGGATGTTTTTTGCATTAATTTTGATTTTCAAAAATTTCTGCATTCTTTAAAAAAAAAAAAAGTGGGGGAAGGGGGCGCCTGATGGCTCCGTCGGTTAAGCGTCTGGCATCAGCTCAGGTCATGATCTCACCGTTTGGGAGTTCGAGTCCCTTGTCAGGCTCTGCGCTGACAGCTCACAGCCTGGAGCCCGGAGCTGCTGCAGAGTCTGCGTCTCCCTCTCTCTCTGCCCCTCCCCAGCTCACACTCTCTCTCTCCTTCAAAAATAAATAAACATTAAAAAAAATTTAAAAATATGTTTGCGGTCAAATATTCCTTAATTTGACTGCTGAGTTTTGTGGTGCTTTCTTGAATTTGGTCCCCGAGAACGGTGCCTCCCCCACCTCGCCCTAGTTCTGACTCTGTAGAGAACATTCCACCACCCAGAGGGCCTGGGGTGGGAGGTGGGGGCCCCCCCTGCCCTGCCTCCCCTGCCCTGCCCCCCCCCCGGGAACTCTGGCTTCATCATCACAGATTTCTCTGCCTATTTGGGGGCTCCTTCCACTCCATGTCCTGCTTTCGAGGTGCCCGTGACTTGCCCCACGTCAGAGCAGCCCCTTCCCTCCGGTGGCTGGCTCCGCAGTGTGGACGGACAGACCCGGTGTGTTGATCCAGCCGCCGGCTCATGGCCACGTGGGTTGTTTCCTGTTTGCCTGTTCCGAGTAAGGCTGCTCCGAACGTTGTCACACCCGTCTCCGTGTGGACATATGTCTCCACTTCTCTCGGGCAGACACTCGGGAGGGGGCGGGTCATGGGGTAGGTGTGTGTTTAACTTTTGAAGAAACTGCCCCAGTCTCTGGAGCGGATGTACCGTGTTGTCTTCCCGCCGGGGGGCAGCGCGGACGGCGCCTGCCAGCCCGGGTTTGGGGCCTTCGTACTTTTTCTATTTTTTGTTTATTTACTCATTTTGAGAGAGAGAGTGTATGTGTGTGTGTGTGAGCAAGAGGGGGAGGGGCAGAGAGGAGGGAGAGAGTCCCAAGCAGGCTCCACGCTGTCGGCACAGAGCCGGTCACGGGGCTGGAACTCACCAACCGTGAGATCATGCCCTGAGCGGAAGTCAGGAGTCAGGTGCTTAACCGATGGGGCCACCCAGGCGCCCCGGGGCGTTCGTGTTTTGGAGCCTTTCCCGAGGTGTCATCCCACAGCTCCATGAGTTCTGACAAATCCACACGCTGTGTAACCTCTGCTTCCAGGGACGGTCGGCATTTGCATCACCCCGGAACACTCCAGGACAGGTGCTCTAATTTGCAAAGTGAAAGCCAGAGGGAAAAAAAGATCTCGTTTTGTCTCTTGCTTTCCTGTGCTTCGTGCTTCGTTTAGAAGTTCCACCCGCCGGCCTTGGAATGAACAACTCGCCCCATCACGGCTTTCCGGGGAGCAGGGTGCCCATAGTGTGAATTCTCGTGGGTGGTCTCTGCTCTATTTAATGCTTACTTTTAAAATTTGACAGATAGCGATTGAGTACTTACTGCAGCCAGGTGACAGTCCAAGCACTTTATGGCAATTAAATATCAAGGAAGGTATACGTCATCATCCCCATTTTACAGACGGGAAGACTGAGGTACTCCAAGGGGAAGTCTCCTGCCCTTGGCCAAAGTCGCAAAGTGGGCAGAGCGAGGAGGTGAACCAGGCCCTGTGCGCCCCGTGATCTTGACCTTCGCAGGCCCCCCTCCTGTGGCTCCCAGGCCCGCGATGGCACTCCGTAGACATAGGCCACGGGCCCACACTCCCTCGCCCACAATCCCAACAGCGAAAAAGCTCCAAAAAGAGGACTGCCTGGGGGGCTCGGCTGGCTGAGCCTCGCACTTGGTCTCAGCTCCCGTCTTGATCTCACGGTTGTGAGTTCAAGCCTTGCACCGGGGTCCGTGTGGGGCATGGAGCCTACTTAAAAAAATAATAACAGGGGCACCTGGGAGGCTCAATCGGTTGAGCATCCAGCTTCAGTTCAGGTCATGATTGCACGGTTCGTGGGTTCGAGCCCCGCATCGGGCTCTGTGCTGACAGCTCGGAGCCTGGAGCTGCTTGGGATTCTGTGTCTCCCTCTCTCTCTGCCCCTCCCCTCTCGCTCTCTGCCTCTCTCTAAAATAAACAAAAGAGAGATAATAGTCACAGTGATCAGTGAGCTTTCCTTATCTCATTCATTGTGAATATTCCCATTATATTGCTACTGTGTTTGACCCGGAGGGGGAGGGGGCGCCCCGGCCCTGCGGGGGAGGGGGGGTCTCGCACAGTGTATGTTGCGCGTGTCTGTTATCACTGCCCTCAAATCTAGGACCTTCTGAATTCCAAGACATATCCAGTCCCAAGGGTTTCAGATAAGCTCTATTATTATTTACTGTTAAATAAAATACATTGGCCCTACTGCATGCCGCCAACTCCTAGGCAGTGGGGACACCGCAGCGACCAAAGCAGGCCCGGCCCCCGCAGGGCAGAAGAAGGCAGGCGCTACGCCGGCACCCTCCTCCTCCATGTATCACCCAATCCTGTCACCTCTACCTGCAAAGTTTATCCTAAATCTGCCCTCTTCTTCCCCCACCCCCAAACGCCACCTGGTCCAGCCTCCAGAGCGACTAATCCTGCCGCAGGGCCTTTGCACTGGTTGTCCCCACCTCCTGCGTATTCTTCCCCCAGCTCTACCAGCTCCATTTATTTCCTCTGCTTTAAAAAGTGTATGCCAAGGATGTCGGCCTCGAAAAAGCAGTGACTTGGGTTTCCTTCGGCGACCGTTGGGTCCCCAGCTACCGGCACAGTGCCCGGCCCCCGGCAAGGGTTTGAGAAAAATTCCTCCCGCAACACAAGGCGTGGGTTCCCGGAACCCCAGGAAACAGCCCGCTTGTGTTCCCAGGTCCTGGACAGGAGCGTCTGGCCGTGGACACAGATAGAGATATTAGTGGGGAAAAAGCCTCCAAATTTTGGTTGCCTCCCTCTGCCTTTAATTATTTTGTCGACAAGGCTCACAATTCAGCAAGTCAAGGTGGCATTTGAGAGGGACGGTTCCCTTTAGCGTCGCTGACAGCTAATTTGTGGGAAGTTTAATTACAGGCGGCGTTAATTAACTGACAGAATGCTGGGCGAGGAAGGCAGCCATCTGTTCCTGAAAACGTCCTCCCCTTCTGGGCCCGGCTGGGAGGCTGGGAGGGGTGGGCACGGGAGAGGACAGGGCGGAGAGAAGAGGCGGGGACAGAGGAACCGGAAGAAAGGAGGACTGGGTGATGAATCACGGGCTTCTCACCCCTCCTCCCGATGCCCCTGGGGTGAGGTCGTGGCGCTCCGCCTCCCTGTGGCCTCCACCATTTTGCAGTGGCCTCCACTAGCCACTGGGAGTGGCAGTAAGTTCCTTGGAATCTGCTTCTGACTGGTTGTATCATGAGGAGCAGAGGGTGTGGAGTAGTGGAGGTGAAGGGCATGCCGTCCTCAGCTCACGCTGGAGAGGACTGGCGCCCGCCACCGGAGGTCGGGAGGGGAAGACGGGACAGAGCCCGGGGTAAACGATGCCCCGAGAAACCTGGCAGGAGAAGCGGACCCCCCTGCCCCTCACGCTACGGGTCACTCCTTCATTTCAGCCGTTCCCCACGAGGATGGCATGGAGGCGATGCCGACAGGCCCCCGAGATGGGCTTCGGTGGCTCAAAACCAAACCCAGCCTTGTCCCTTCTGAGCCGTTTGCCCCGCGGCCAGCCACTTACCTCTCAGAGCCTCAGTTTCCTCATCCGGAAAATGGGATTGATTGTAATGGGACCTACTTCCATTTGTCTTTCGAGAAGAGTCGAAGCCAGGCGCTTTCAGGCCGCCGAAAAGAGCTGTCATAATCTTGAAGTGTCATTACGTGTAATGACCAAAGTGCGCATGCGTGTGGAGGCACGGGGTGGGGGGGGGTCCCATCAGGTTAAGAGCCTTTGTGCCTTTTAGGGCTCTGGGTCCTTGAACACGCTGTTCCCTCCCCCCAGAACACCCTTCCCCCCCTGCCCGACTGCTCCCATTCTGTGCTCGGGGTCTCGAGGGAGATGCCCTGTGTCGTAGACTCAAGTGTCCCTCTGGGTCCTCACACCCCCCACCCCCGCGTCCCTCAGACGCAGCCTTGGTCCCCCGGCCACTGCCTTGTCACGCTCCGTCCCCGTCATCGGGCTGGGAGCCCCAGGCGGGCGGGCGCTGGGTCCGTCTTGGTCCCTGCGGCGTCCAGGGTGCCCGGCAAGGGCTCAGACGGGCAGGTGGCCAAAGCGTGCTGTTGTCCAGACAGTTGAAGGCTATACCCGCGGGGGGAGGGGCAGCAGACGCAGCATCCAGAGTGACAGCCCTTTAACCCTGGGGAGGACCGTCTCAGGCACGGCCCCGGGCACCTGTGTCCTCGTCCACGGGCTCAGTCTCTCCCTCTGGAAAATGGGCATCCGCACAGGAACCCGGCTCAAGGTGCAGGGAGTGAGTGCGGAAAGACCCTGGCCCCCCGCAGGCGCCCCCGGTGGCCCCCGCCGTCCCGAGTCCGGCCCATCCCCGGAGCTGCTCCCCCTCCTCCGAGCCTCAGTCTCCCCTCCTGGCCACACTCCCGCCCTGGACAACACAGATGGAGCACCGTCTGGGCGGCGGGAGGAGGCCCTGCTGTGCGTACTCGGAGCAGGAGCCAGGGCAGGGCCGACCGGGCTGGCGCAGGCCGGCCCCGCTCGCCCGCCGGTCCTTGGCAAGGCCCGGCCTCCCTGAGGGCGGCTGGAGACGGGCCCGGGCCTGGCTGTCGGGGGAAGGGAAGGGGCCCCGCCTCAGCCCGGGCAGGTTCGTCCACTAATTGAGCACCTTCCGGATGCCAGGTCCCTGCCCCCACTGTTCTGGCTGCCCGGGTCACTTTGCCTTCTCACGGTGCTGAGTCCTGCTCTTTCTGCCCTCAGTCGAGAAGACACCACCAGCAGGGAGCGCCCCATTCTCCGGGCTGACCCGGTGCTGAGTTCACCCAGTATTCCCGCCGGGCTGTGGGAGGGTCACTTAGTCAGTTGACAAACACAGTTGGAGCACTTGGTGTCGGGCACGGTGCTCAGGCACCACCCATGCTTAGGGAACCCTGCGGGGCCCTTGCTACCGCGTCCCCGCTTTACAGACGGGAAGACTGAGGCTCAGAAAGGGTTAGTGGGGGAAGCCAGGTGCCCTGAGCAGTGTAGCCTCTGTTGGTGGCACCGGGAGAGCCGGGCGCAAGCGGCCCAGCCCCGCGCACGCGCGCTGCGGAGCCAGGACCAAGACCCTGTTCTTTTGCCGTCCTTGATCCAGGAAGGGAGAGAGGCCCTTTCCCGTCGGAGGGTCCCAGCTGCGTCAGGAAGGGCGGAAACCCTCTCGTGTGCGTCGTGCGGGAAGCCTCGGACCACACACACACACACACACACACACTCACAGACACACACTCATACACACACACGCTCGCCTGTGGACCAGACTCCCGGGGCCAGATCCCACCATCCCTCCGACGCCACACGACCCCAAGCAAGTGGCGTGGCGTCTCCGGCCACCGCGGCCTCGCCTGGAAAGCGGAGCCCACAAGCGGCGCCCAGGATTTTCTCCGAGCCACCTAACACCCTCCGGCGGTCGTACTTGGCGCCTCAGAATGAACACCAGGTTCCTTCCCCGAATTCACGAGGTCCTGTGCGAGCCCCCCTTTCCTCCCTGGGCGCTGGCGGGGCAGGGAAGCGGTCTGAACAGCATCCCGGCCCCACTCAACGCCAGGAGCCCAGGCAAGCGTGCCAGCCACGGATGTCCCGGGACACCATCGCCCAGAGGTCCCCTGGGGACACACTCCCCAGCCCCGCTGAGAACGCTGCTGTCCAAACAGCACTGTTTGCGGATGAAAACCTCCTGGCACCTGCACCAAACCGACAAGGGAAGGGGCCGAGGGCCAGGGCAGGAGTGGGGAGCAGCCAGAGGTGGGGGCTTGCTGACTCTGGGTAGTGGGTACATGGGGGGGGGTCATGATCCTGTTCTCGCTTCTCGGTGTGTTTGACTTTCTCCACCGAGGAAATCTGCCACGACGGGGAAGCAGCGCGCTCACGTGGCCCGAGGCGGAGACGGCTCCTGGGGGCACCCAGCGGGCATGTCCTTGAAGGCCGGTGTCAGGGGCGGCTGACCTGCCCAGGCGGCCTTGCTGGCAGATGACACTGAGGCCAGGAGCCCCCAGGGCTCTAGATGCCGCTGGCCTCTGTGACATCCTCCGGTTACTACTTGCCCCCAGGAGCCCCGAGTTGCCTAGGGCTGTGACCTGGACAGAATTCCTGGGTCTCTGAGCCGGGGGCCTGAGCGCCCTTGGAGAAAGCCTGTGGCAGGCTCAGAGCGTCCCCGGGTCCTGGACGCCCTGAGGTGGCTTCAGCGTGGGCCCAGCACCCGTAAGCGTGCTCTAGACCATCATCTCCCGAGCCTCCCAGAGACCCACCAAGGAAGGTGCCAATGTCACCCCCTTTTCAGATACCCAGAAGGATCCAGACTTGTTCAGGACGCCCTTCCCCATGAGGTAGGTTCTGAAAGCCCAAATTCCAAACTTCCTCCCTCTCTCCCGCTCTGTTCTCTCTGCTCCAGCCACGGGGCCTCCTTGCTGCTGTGTCCTGCCCCAGGGCCTTTGCACAGGCCGTGCTCGCTGCCTACAGTGCCCTTTCTCCCAGGGCTGGCTCCTTCTCAGGACTTAGGTCTGAGTCCATAAGTCCTTCGAGTTTAACTAGATGTGATGGGGGGGAGGGCGAGGTGCCTGGGGCAGGGTGGGGTAGGTCGGAGTGGGTGGTCCCTGACCCGCTGCCGGGAATGTCTTCAGTCCTGGGCAGCTTTATTCTCCCACCTCCGTGCCTGGCTCCAGCCTGACCCCCAGCTGTGTCCCCATCCTCAGCCAGAGCCCTGGTGTCAGCCCCTGTCCCCCCTACCGCTCACCCCCCAAGCCTCCCCCCGCCCCCCAGAGTCAGCCTCCCCCTGGGCTAGGCAGCCGGCTCGAGTCTGGATGGCCCGTTCTGCCGTTCGCAAGCTGTGTGGCACCAGGTAAAGCACTCAACCTCTCTGGGCCCCAGGTTCCAGATCTGTAAACCGAGCACAGTGACAGGAGACGTGTCACAAGACGGTGGTGCGCGAGGTACAGGAGACAAGGCGCGCTCAGCCTCGTCCCTCCCCCAGGCCTGACCTGCCTCTGCTTTGAAATCTTTCCAGTCAGGGGTCTGTCTAAAACCCCAGTCCTCTGTTCCCCCCGTGCCCCCATGGCCCTCCAGATGAAGTCCACGCGCCCCTCTGGGGCCCACAGGTCCCCTCGGTCCCCGGCCGCTCACCACGGCCAGGACCCTGCCAATCTCTGAAGCCCGATGCTCTCGGACGCTCCAAATGCATCGTGACTCCTTGACCCCTAGCGCTTTGCGGACGCCGCGTGCGGTGCCCTGAAGGCCACGCTGTCCCCCTGGGGTCCCTCGGCCGCCCCATGCCTCCCAGGGCAGCCGTCAGCCAGCGACGCAGGAGCGACGGGGACACACAGGGAGGAGGCCACGTGGCAACGGAGGCAGACCCCGAGCGGCGTGTCCACAGCCAGGGGTGAGCGGTCACGGCGGAAGCCGGGGCGGCGGGGGTGGGGGAGGCCGCGGGACAGTCTCGCCGGGAGCCCCGGGGACGAGGCCGCCCTGCCGACCCCAGACCCGGGAGCGCATGGGCTCCTGCTGCTGCAGGACCCCCCCCCCAGCGCCGGCCCGGGGGGCAGGGGGGGGCATGTGGTTACAGCGGCCCCGGGAGAGGAGCGGGCCCTGGAGTCCCTGTCCCCGCAAGGCAAGGTGACGTCACTGAGAGCGGAGGGTGAGTGAGGATGCGCCGTCAGAGGACCGAGAACAGCGCGCAGGGGATGTGCAGAGAGGGAGAAGGTCCTGAGGGAGGGAGAGGGGAGGGAGGAGGGAAGGGGAGGGAGGAGGAGGGGGAAGGGGAGCTGAGTGTCTGGGAAGAGGGTCTGCCCCAGGGACAGGAGAGGGTGGGCAAGGCCACAGGGGAAGATGGGAGCCGCAGAAAGCTGGAGAGGGAGGGCAGGGTCAGACACACCGCCTTTTCCGTGTCCCCTCCCTCGGCTTCTGCGCCGCTTGGCTCTGGTGTGGTGGGAACGAACTCACTTATTGCTCCTGAAATAAAAAGCACTTTGTGTTTCTGCAAGAGGCCTCTGGCTGCGGCTGGAGGGCGGCCTGGAGGGGGCGCGGGAGGCCGGGGGCCCGCGGAGGGGACGGAGACGCAGGGAAGGGCTCGGAGGGGACAGCAGCCCGGAATGCAGGAGTGAGGCCGAGAGCAGGTGCTCGGGGCCGAGTGACGTCACCGCCCCTGGGATCGCTCCCAGGAGTCCCCTGGTGCCCCCGCCTGTCATGTCATCCAAGCAGCTGCTGAGTCCCTAAGGGACAGGGCCTTGTCCCCACTGGGATTTTAAAACATTGTTCTGTTTTCTGAGTCTTTGCATTTTGCAAATCGCGTCTCTCTGTGGCAAGAAATTGGGGCTTTTTGTGACTCTCACAGTTTCTAAAGAAAGACAACAGGAGTCGATATTCAGGGGACGTGCGGAAAACCAGGGGGCGGACGGAGGGTGCTGGGGAACGATGGAGAAAGCGGGTCTCCAAAGACCGCGGTGGGTGATGGGGTGTCTCGGATTCCCGGCGCCTCCTGTGACCAAGTGCCGCAAGCTGGGTGGCCGAGGACATCAGGAGTTAATTTTTTCCAAGTTCTGGAGACCGGAAGTCCGAGATCAAAGGGTCGGCATCGGAGCCCTCCTCCGGCTTCTGGAACCTGCTGGGCCCACGTGCAGACATACCAGCAAATTAACACCCCCGGGGGCGGCCCGGGACCCGGGACCACGAGCCAAACAGCCCATCTCTCCCACTTCTCGACGGAAATGACTCTGGAGTGCACGACCGTCACCGCCTCCAGGAGGACCTCCGTGGGACGAGCTCCAGCTGCCCCCGTGACAACGTGCTCACCACCGGTGCTCCCTTCCCCAGATGCCCTCCCTGTCCTGTCTCCCTCCCTCCCCTTCCAGAGTTTCCTGAAATCACTGCCAAAATAAATAATCTCTATCCACAGTCTTGTCTCGGGGGCTGCCTCTGGGGAAGCCGAACCTAAGACTTGTCTGAGAAGAGGGGCAACGGCTACGAAAGCAGAATGAGACCAAGACAGGTCCTGAAATCGGCATCTGAACACCTGGATCTAGCTGAGCCTGAAGGCTGCTCAACACCTGTCCCTGTTAGATGAACAAATACATTCCCCCCCCCTTTTTTTTTTGCTTAAGAAGGGATTTCTATCCCCAAAGAACTGACCTCACAGGGGAGTAGGGAGACTTCCAGAACCTGAGTCTTTCTGAGTCTTGCTCTGCTCCACCCACATCTCCCTCCCACATGTACATGGGGGAGCCACAGAGGTGCTGGCGGGCACACGCTGAGGGTGAGTGGCTCCTCAGACTCTCAGACATAACACAGATCAGCTAGGGCGGTGGGGTGTGTGCTGTGGTCACTAATTTCCCGGAGCTCAAGGCCCTGCCTCCCTCCCTCCGACCGTGGACGCACGTCCTGTGCATTCAGTGTCAGACTCGCCCGAACGGGGTGGGTGGGTGCGGGGTACACGCACTCGCGTCTGAGACCCTCTGGCTCCCGGGGACTGGGACCCGGAGGAGGATCTGCAGGTGGCCCAGGGCTCAGTGATCAATACCAGGGACTGTCACCCGCGGCCCCACCGGGGCCCCCATCTCTCTCTCTCCCCCTCTGTGCATTTCTATTCCTGTCTCTTCCTGCATCTCTGCCTCCCTCCCTCCTTCTCCGTCTTTCCGTTGCTGTGTGAGCGCCTCTTTCTGTCCTGGCCTCTGTCGCTCTTCCTCTTTGTCTCCGTGCCGGTATCTCCGCTCTCTGACCCCGCTCTCTGTCTCTGTCTCTGTGTATCTCCCCCTGTGTCCCTGGCTCCTTTCGTGTTTCTCTCTGACTTGATCTCTCGTGTTTCCTTCTCTGGGCCTCTGTGTCTGTCTGGGTCCCTCCCGCCGCCCCCCACTCCCCAGCCCTGCACCTGGCCCGTAGGAGCGGGTTTTGTCAGCCTGACGGCACACGCCTCTTTGGACCCAGACAACCTGATGTGGAGAAGCAAGAGCCAAGGTGGCCCTCGCTGGCCGAGCGAGCACGTCCTCGCCCGTCCCCAACACGAGGGTGACCGGCTCCGAACACGGGCTCCGGGGACCTCTCACTGCCCTTTGCACTTGAACTGTGCTTTTCCCCCATTCCTCCCGGGAGGAAGCCAGCACGCAGACAGGGGACAATCCCTTCCCAAGCGCCATGGCCAAGAAGGGGCTGGGCCGCCCCGCCCCGCCCCACCCCGCCCCACCCCTGCCCACTGTAGGCCCGCAGCCCTGCTGTCCGAGGCCAGGCTCCCTGTCTCCCCGCCTTTCCTGCTCTCTCGTGTGGCGGTAACTGAACTTGTGGAGACAGAAGACGTCTCTGGGAAGGAGGTGGGGAGAGTGACCAAGACAAAACCCCTGACCTCACGGAGATTCTGTTCCAGCCAAGAAGAGGGAAGGCAGCCAAGCAACGAATTAACCAAATGAATAAACCGGCCATCAGGTGAAAGCACGTCAGGGTCTGAAATGCAGCAAAGGAGATGAAAGCAGGGGCAGCGTTGGGGGTGGGGTTCAAGGAAGGTCTCCCCAAGGCAGCAGCGTTTGAATGGAAGCCCAAAGAGAGGGGAAGACCTCTGCTTCTAGAACGTTCTTGGGGTGCCACCAAACCACCCTCCACCAAGTCGACCTGGGATTTGCCGGTCGGCGTCATTTCATTTTGTCCATTTGTTCACCAAATATGTGCTGGGGACCCACCGTGTGCGCGTCCCTGGGCTGGACCCTGGGGACGCGGGACAAACCCAGCCCCCGGCGTCCGGGGGCTCCGTCCAGGGAGGAGGAAAACGCCCCAGCGAATGAACGGGCCTGTTCCAGATAGCGGTGAGTCGCGGGTCAGAAGCGAGACACGGAGAGGCAAGGTCAAG
>PISW01009977.1:0-54688 GCA_004023785.1 Mungos mungo
GAATTACTATGTCTAGCAGTGTGGTTTTACTTCCTGGTAGGGTAATGCATTGTTTCAAAGCATTTTCCCTGAACGCTAATGTTCCAATGAAGTACCTTGGGTGGTGAGGGGAAGGTAAGGGGGAGGGCACCACTGCGGCTATCTCTCTTACATATTATAGGTTCTGCTGCTACCAGAACAACCACAATGATGACAACAGTAAGCCGTGACAGCAGACCAGGAGAGTCTTGACTGAGTTAAGCATCATCAGTAGAATTGATTTTTAGGTCGTCATCCTGAGATGCTGAGGCCTCCTTGATTTTAACTTGAATGCTCATGTAATCGGCAACACGGAACTCAAACAGACCATTTGTTGTCTCTGAATATGTGCTTTCCTCTCCTTTTCCTGCGTTTCAAATTGGGTACCTTGGAATATAGACTTGCGGCTTTCCTGACACGGGACTGTGACACTGCTCATGGCCCCGAATGCAAGTGGCTTTCCCGACTCTCTCCTTGGGCCTTCTCCTCTTCCCTTCGGCTGGTTTTAATGTGACAAACCCCGTGGGCCGGAGGATGAGGGGACACAGAAATGGCAGAGCAGTAAGGTACACTTTTTTGATAATTCAAGAATATTGCTACTTATTTTATAAGTACTGAAAAAAAATAAGGTAGGAAGTATTGAAGCTGTTTGATACCGGAAACGTGGTTCTGGATGAAGCTCTTGAACTTGAACTGTCATACCAGCCCTCTTTTATTTTAAAAGAATTCTTTCTGGGGGTGCATGGGTGGCTCAGTCGGTGAAGCTTCCCACTTCAGCTCAGGTCATGATCCCACAGTTCAGTGCAGTCAGCACAGAGCCCTCTTTGGATCCTCTCTCTCCCTTTCTCTCTCTGTCTTTTCCCTGCTGTGGTCTCTTTCTCAAAAATAAATAAACTTAAAAAAAAAAAAGAATGCTTTCTATATTAACAGCGAAATCAACATCCTGCAAGGCCCCCATAAAAACTGCCTTTGGTTGGGGCACCTGGGTGGCTCAATTGGTTGAGTGTCTGACTTCAGCTCAGGTCATGAGTGGGTTCCAGGCCCGTATTGGGCTCTGTGCTGGCAGCTCAGAGCCTGCAGCCTGCTTTGTATTCTGTGTCTCCCTTTCTCTCTGCCCCTCCCCTGCTCAGGATCTGTCTCTCTCTGTCTCTCAAAAATAAATAAAAATGTTAAAAAAAAGTTTTTTAAACTGCCATTGGTCATGCTAAAAGTGTTATTTAGGACCCTTTGGGATACAAATTAACAAGCAGCTTTACTGATGATAGCTTTAAAACACAGGCATTAAAAAAATGACATCACTTGAGAAGAAATCCAGAGGTAAGGAGATCCCAGGGCTGGTTCATCATTCGGTTGTTGTTGATGATAAATTGCTGCTATAAAGGATCACAAAATTGATGGCTGAGAACAACGCAGACTTATTCTCTTGCAGTTCTGGAGGCCAGAAGTCTGAAATCAGTCTCACTGGACTAGTGTCAGTTGGCAGAGCTGATATTTTCTGGAAGCTCTAGGGAAGACTCTATTTCCTTGCCTTCCTTAGCTTCTGAAGGCCGCCCACACTGCTTGGCCCATGGCCCTTCCTTGAGATGCTACAGCATCACGTCTCCTGCAGCCAAACCTCCCTCCGCCTGCCTCTCAAAAGGACCTCTGTGGTGACAGCACCCATCCAGGTAACTCAGGATGATCTCTGGTTTGAAGATCCTTGACTTAATCACACCTGCAAAGTCCCTTCTGTTATCTAAAGTAAGGTGGGCAGGTTCCAGGAATTAGAACACAGTATCCTCAAGGCGGTTATTTGGCCTACCATGGTTGTTCAGCACCCAGGCTCTTTCTGTTTTCCTGCCCTGCCATTCTCAATGTTTTGGTGACATCTCCCTTCAGGAATTTTAATTAATCAATTACTTAATCAAGTATAAAATTCCAGCATAATTGACATACAATGTTATATTCGTTTCAGGTGTACGTTACAGTGATTCAACTCTCCGTTCGTGATTTCAAAATCACCTTGTAGGGTGCCTGGGTGGCTCCGTCAGTTGAGCGTCTGACTCACGATATCAGCTCAGGTCTTGATCTCAGGGTTGTGGGTTCAAGCCCTGTTTGGGGCTCCACGCTGGGTGTGGAGCTTACTTAAAAAATAAATAAATAAGATAAAATCTCTTTGGGGCTCCAAGCATCACATCCTCATGAGGCCTTGTCTATACGACAAGAAGGGACGAGTGTTCCCAGATGCCTCTTTGGTTATCAAGGAGGACCTACTTTCCCAAAGAAGCCACGGCAAGTCCCCGGGGTCAGGACTGGGTCACCTGCCTGTGCTCTAGCAGCAAACAAGGCTGGGCAGTTGTTGGTCTCTGCAGCAGGGCATGGGGACTGCTGTCACAGGGGAGAGCCCAGCTAGGGACACAGCTCCTCACTCTCGAAGAAGGTCTTGCTGTTGATTCCACAGACATGAGCACCGGGGAGCCATCAAGGCAAATGTAATGAGAAGATAATCATGACAGATAAACTGTCAACCCGTGGACAAAAGTGAGGACGTTTAACGTGTGTGTGTGTGTGTGTGTGTGTGTGTATGTAAAGCATCAAACATAATGTTTAACAACTATGGTCATGAAATATGCTCTTTAAGGATAATCAAGTTGTCTTTCGTTCATTCAACTGACATCTGAATCACCTTTTCTGTGCCCAACTTCTCCATCAAGGGCTGAAGTTACAAATATGAATAAGGCAGGTCTCTGGTGTCAGAGAGATCCTGGATAATCAGGATAGATGACCTACTGAAGAAATAGTGTTGCTCGGAGGAGGCATAAGATGCTCGGGTGACACACAGTGATGCTTTATGAAATCAGGTGACTGTCAAGTTTCATGGAAGCAAGAAATAAACTCGCTGGAGCCAGAACAGGCTGATGGCCTCTCCCTTTCCCATTTCATCACTTCTTCCCTCCACACCTTCTCTCTTTCTCCTCTCTGCTCACATGACTGAAGTTGGACACCCTACAACTGATGGGCTCCTGTGCAGTTGGCTGTCCCATTGTGGCCACAGCTTATACAGATGCTAAAGCCACGTAGGAGAGTTGCGAGTTTAGGAGGCATCCATGGGTGCCTCTCGGAGATGGGAGGTGACAGAAAGAATGAGGAAAGGGGGCAGGCAGAGGTGGGGGTTGGAATCTGAGTCACTTATGTTAGCTGTCTGTACCCACTTTTAGACAGCTCGTTCCGTTTCTTTGAGCCTGGAAAAGAGTGAATAAAACTCTTGCTGGGTTTGGAGGAAGGGGAGCGGCCCGTCGCTCTCCCCAGGGAGGGCTGGAGCAGTCTGCTATGGAGAGCCTCCCGGCAGGTGCAGAGATGTGGGGCTGGCGCAGGGCCAGCCCCTGTTGTGATTTGGATCAAGTGGAAAAGTTTCTGCCCAGAAACAACAGAGCTGAGGGATGTGTGTGGGATTTTCTCCTTGTGCTCAGTGTGCTCCCACCCCCATCCTGGTCTCACTTCAGGAAGGGGAAGCTGGGGTGCTGTTGCCCCTGGCAGGCCACTGTTAGTCCTGGAACCGCTTCAACAGTGTTCCCTTTCCATAAACAATCACAGGGCAGATGCTCCAAGTATGAATTAGTCTTTCCAGGGTAGACACGTCAGGCCGCAGAGACCCTGAAACTCTAGGAAAGCTGAGCTTCATGACTGGGGAAGGGCGGGCTGGGGGGCCCCCTGTTATTAAGCTGGCATTTTTCCCAAAAGCTAACATATTTTTCATCTTGACTTCAAATTAAAAACAACATTGGTAAGAACACTCGGGTAGTAGAAGAGAAGGTCATTCTGTTGACACAGAGAAACAGGGCGCCCCTGTCTGCGCTTCAGGCGGGGCCCAGGCCGCCCTGGGCGCAAGGCTGCTCTCACCAGAACAGCGCTCACTGAGCTCCCATCTCCCGAGAGAAGGTGAAGCAACGCTTTGAAAGGCTGGCTTCTCGCTGCCCTCGGGGAAAGTGGGTCAAAAGGAGAATGGCTGCTTCTTTGTCGTGGTACAGACCCACTCTCTCATCCTGAAGCGTCAGGGAGGCTTTTCCTGCTGGTCCATTCGAGGCCTCCTTTGCAGGCCTGTGAGTTTGTCCCTAGACGTCTCAAGTCCCTGGTGCTGGTGGTTTGCTTCAGAAATTGCTGTATATTAATGGATACTGTGCTCTGTTGACTAGGCTCTATCTAGTGGTCATCAAGACTCACTCTGCCCCCTGCCCCCCTCTTCCCTCCCCTGGCTGCCCTCTACCCCCCCCCACCCTAAGCGGCAACTCTACTGCTGTGCCCCAGTTTCCCTCACCCTGTGGGCCTCCTCTGACTATAGGTAAATAGCTGAACATATCTAGAGAATCTTAAGTTTGCTAATATGACAAAGCCCCTTTTAAAAAATTTATTTCATTTATTTTTATTTTATTTTAGAGAGAAAGTGAGTGAGCAAGGGGAGAAGGGCAGAGTGAGAGAGAGAAAGAGAGAGAATCTTAAGGTGCCTCCACCATCAGCAAGGAGCCCACTTGGGGCGTGATCTCACAACCCTGAGATCATGACCTGAGCTTAAATTAAGAGTCAGTCGCTCAAGCCACTGAGCCACCTAGGCACCCCAACAAAGCCCTTTCTGTGAGAAAAGGGGAAGTAAAATTTGAGCAAGCAAATAAAGGTGAGTCAAGAGTTCTTTTTCTCTTTAAATCTCTCCTCAGTAGGAAAGGCATTATAACTGCTGACATTAACCTTGACTTTGAAAGAAGAACTGAGTCTGAGTCTGTGGGAACTCCTGCCCCTTCCTGATGGGCCGAGGATAAAGAGGAACCCTAAACTCTCTTGCATGGCATGTACTCATCCCGCAAGTCCTTGTGGAGTAGAGGGGAGAGCTAAAGAATAGAAGAAGCGATGAGCTTCCTTTCTGCAGCCATGGAGAACTTTTGATGTTCAAATTAGCATGGCTTTAATCTCTGTTACTTAATAAGAAAGTAGGTCTAAGATAGAGCTATAGAGAGAGACTGATCTGTGGTGATCTCCAGGCCTGGAGAATTATTGGCCACATGGAAAGGTCTAAGGTTGGAGTGAAGCCAGCAACGGTCAGTGGACTGTAATGCCAGTGAATCCAGAAAGAGACTCCCGAAGTAACCAGAGTGAGACCCCGAGACCTGGAAGGGTAGGCATGGAAGTCACTGGCCCTGTGGCCAAAGACAACTTCTCATGGCAGTGGCGCCCAGGAAAGGGTCTGTGGGAAACTCCATCATGTCACTTGGGGAAATTTAATAACAACGACTTCAATGCTCATCCCAGAGAGGCTGACGCAGCAAGACCCTGAACTATATATTTAAAAATACTCTTCAGGTGATTTTATTCATACAGCTCTAGGTTTAGGAACCAATGCCTTAGTGTGTGATTTGCCAGCTTGTTAGCAGAAACATTCATTCATTAGATACTTACCGTTATATGTGGTGTATTGTTCTAAGCCTTGGGCAAGCAGAATGAGACAGTGACATATTTATAGCGCTTCAAAATATGAAACAGATAAAAATGAGGAGTGGAGTTTTCAGGAATTTTAAATGCTCATTATTTGGCAGAAAGTACTGGCTTTTGCTGAACCCATGAAGCACCGTCAGATGCTGTGATTTGTAGTTTGAGAACTGCTGCCCTGGAGGCCTGGGAAGCAGTTTGGAGCAATAAAACTAGAACCAGGCATTCAGTTCCCTGATCCATTAGGCGGGGACACGTTTCAGCCTTACTGTGAGTTCCAAACGTTCCAAACACAAAGCGTGGTGTGCTTTGCACAAAGTGCAGAGGCCAAGGAAAGGCCCTCCTCCTACCATAAAAAGGAGTACCCGTAGATGCAAAGCGGTGCAGCTGCTGTGGGAAATAGTCTGAGAGCACCTCCAAAACGTTAAACCACTATAGTCATATGACCCATCAAGTCCCCTCCTAGTTATATATTCACGAGAGAAGTCCGCCCCAAAACACGTAACCACAGTTCATGACGGCATTATCCATGAGAGCCAAAAGGTAGAAACAACCCAGATGTCCATCAAGTGTTGAATGGAAAATCAAAATCAGATATATCCGTACAGCAGACTATTATTAAGCCAAAGCAAGGAATGAAACACTGCTAACGTGAACAGCATGGATAAGTTTGAAGTCAGTACAGAGAGTGAAAGGTCGCAGAAGACCACATGCTGTAGGATTCCAGTGATATGTTCAGAATAAGAAAATCAATAGAAACAGAAAGTAGATGAGTGGTGGCCAGGGGCTGATGGAGGAAGTAGGGAGTGATTGCAGATGGACGAGGGGTTCTTTTTGGGGTGATGACAGTGTTCGGAAACCAGGTAGTGGCAATGGCTACACAGTCATGTGAATATACTAAAACCCACTGAGTTGTATGCTTTAAAAAGGTGAATTTTATGATATGTAAATCATATCTCAATATAAAATTAAAAAATTTTTTCAATGTTTGTTTATTTTTAGGAGACAGAGAGAAACAGAGCATGAACAGGGGAGGGGCAGAGAGAAGGGGAGACACAGAATCCGAAGCAGGCTCCAGGCTCTGAGCTGTCAGCACAAAGCATGATGCCAGGCTTGAACCCACGAACTGTGAGATCATGACTTGAGCTGAAGTAAAACACTAAACTGACTGAGCAACCCAGGTGCCCCACAATCTAAAAATTTTTTAAGAAAGAAGCAATCACAGATGATAAAGCCAGCCCATGTTGTGTATCTAAGAACTAAGAAAATGCTCAGACCCTGCTGTGCCTTAGCTGGAACCCGCAGGATGCTGTAGACGGGGACCCAGGGCTCAGGTGACAAACCTGGTCAGGCCTCAGGTGGCCTTTCTTTGCTGGGGTTGAAAACATTATCAATATCTCAGACAAGAGGGATTGGTGATTAACAAAACTATACCTATTACACTTACAATAAGTATCTTTTCTGGGCATACATGGATAGTTTATATATGTTTATATTCAAGTCATAGAAATGGTTTGTTAAATTTTTTTCAAATGTTTATTTTGAGAGAGAGAGGGAGGGAGGGAGTGCATGGGGGGAGGGACAGAGAGAGAGGGAGAGAGAGAATCCCAAGCGGGCTCTGCACTGTCAGCATGGAGCCCAACATGGGGCTCAATCTCACGAACCGTGAGATCATGACCTGAGCTGAAATCAAGAGTCAACGCTTAACTGGCTAAGCCACCCAGGTGCCCCAGTTTGTTAATTTTTGAATACTTAATTCCGTTTGCTATTTTTCAAGGACCCAGTTCCAGAAGCCCACTCAGATTGTCATAAATTCACTAACAGGTCTTGGTGTAACTCTTCACGTAAGCCCACCAGACAACAGGTATACAGGCCTTGGTCGTGTAAATCTCCTTGATCAAGTCTTAGGGGCTCCTGAGGGGTGGTTGAGGAAAGTATTTTCAGGAGAAGCAATTTGGAATTTACATGCTCTGTGGAAATGCCTTAGATGGGCAGAAGGTGTTTTTAAGCATGAAAAGTTTGGATCTTTGATGGGAGGAAAGGCTTCCTAGTGGATCCTAATTCCACTTTCTGGCTCATCGCTGCCTTTGGGTTTTCTCCTCTGCCTGGTTCTGACAATGTGCCATTTTACACAATGTGCTCCGTTACTTTCGGGCTGCTGCATACGCTGTCTTGCACGTCTGGGATTACTGCATCAGGTTCGCAAAACCAATGAACAACAACAAAAAAACGTTTTGAAGTTTGCCTTTAGCATTTTGCAAGGAGGTTGCTCACCAGCTGTTTATGTGTGTTCTCTAGTGATTGTTTTGCACATTATCAATGAGTAGTGTGCAATCACATCATTATAATGGTAAGTATAAATGGAATTCTCAGTAGGGCATTTCTGGGAGAAGAGATGTGCTCTTTCTAGTCCCAGTGCTGTAAAGAGACTCCATAGTTAGATGAACCAGTGGTTTCAGGGAGATGAGGGCCCTGTGGCCAATTGCCAAAGCTTAGGGCTTCTAGCCAGCCTCAGGCCGTTAGCCAACAAATATCAAATGTGGATGGCACACCAGGACTGAGGTTTCCCAATAAGACCCGTCTGAACCTCATGGTACCTGTATTTCTGACCCGAGTTATTAACGATAAACCTCCCTTCTCCTGGAATTCACACTGAATTAAAATGATCCCTATGATCTGGATATAATTAGAACCTCATTTGTTCATGCATTTTTAAACAACAGTTTTATTGAGATATAATTTTCATATCATAAAAGTCACTTATGTTTCAAGAAGCAGGACTAATGAGTTCAGGTTGGAGGGACTATAGCTCAGTTTGACATAGGAAAAGTTTTTTTTTAATGCTTACTTATTTATTTTGAGAGAGAGAGACACATAGAGAGAGAGTATGACAAGCAGGAGAGGGTCAGAGAGAGGGAGAGAGAGAAAATCCCAAGCAGGCTCTGTGCTGTCAGTGTCGAACCTGACGTGAGACTCAATCTCATGAACTGTGAGATCATGACCTGAGCCAAAACCAAGAGTCAGATGCCTAACTGACTGAGCCATCCAGGTGCCCTGAAATTTTATTTTCGATTTTAGAGAGAGAGCAGGGCTGGCGGGGAGAGGGAGAGAATCTCCAGCAGGCTGCATGCTCACATGGAGCCCGATGCAGGGCACAAAAATCAAGAGTTGGATGCTCAACTGACTGAGTCACCCAGATGCCCCTAGAATTCCTTTTATTTCACTTATTTTTAAGTTTACTTATTTATTTTGAGAGAGGGGAGGGCAGGGAGAGATAGAGAGAGAGGGAGAGAGAGAATCCCAAGCAGTCTTCACACTGTCAGTGCAGAACCCAATGTGGGGCTCTAATTCACAAGCTGTGAGATCGTGACCTGAGCCGAAATCAAGAGTTTGAGACTTAACTGACTGAACCACCCAGGTGCCCTGGATTTCCCTGCCTTTAAAGGCTGAATAGTATTCGTGTGTGTGTGTGTGTGTGTGTGTGTGTGTGTATGTGTATGTAATATACCAATCACATTTTGTTTATACATTCTTCTGAGTTGATGGACACTTGGGTTGCTTCCATCTTTTTGGCTATTGTGGATAATGCGGTTATGAACATGGGTCCCTGCTTTCGATTCTTTCGGGTAAATACTCAGAAATGGAATTGCTGGATCACGTGGTAGTTCTATTTCTAATTTACTGAGGAATCACCATACTGTTTTCTAGAGCGGCTGCACCAATTTACATTCCTGCCAACAGTCCAAAAAGATTCTAGTTTCTCCTACATGTCTCCAACACTTGTTATTTTCTATTATTATTATTTTTTTGACAGTAGCCATCTTCAGGGGTGTGAGGTGGCATTCATTCATTCTCCGTGGTGGGTGGGTAGGAAGAGGGAAAAATATAAACAAGACCATAGACATAACCCTTGCTTCAGTCTTAAAATTCATTTAGGGAAGTGAGATCATCATTTTAAAGTCAGCATTTTGGAAGCAATTACTATGCTCCAGTCACTGTTGCTAAGTGCTTCTCTAATTCGGTCCTTTCAGCAGCTCTGTGAGGAAGGTAGGAAGGCGGGACCTGTCTTGTCCCAGTGATTTGCCAGCAGTCTCCAGGTCAGAGTTGAAAGGCTAAGTGAACCACCTGTCACTCCTGAAGGCTGTGTTCTCTCTATAAATCAGAGGATGAGGTTAGCCGGATCTTGTTAGCCCGGTCTCACAGGGCTGGAGAAACAGCTGTGGCCTCCGGAGGTAAGCACAGGTGGTGCTAGGCTCACGTTGGAAATGTCAGTCATCCGCTGTAACACGCTCTACCCAGTGTCTAGAACTAGAACAGAATGGAAATGGAAGGGATAAAGAATCCACCCAGAGAGGCCCTGTGTTCTCTCCATTGTTGTTTATACAGAGAAGGGAAAGGACCCCCAGGTCTCTAGCTCACCCAGTGTCGTACAGATCGATACAAGGAGGTGGGAGAGCAGGACCTGAATGCCGGCCTATCGACACGCCTGATGCTTGTTCATCCGAGGGTCACGTTGCTTAATGTCTTCACTGAACATCTGTATCTTTTGCTTAAAATTCTTTTTTACATTTTATTGACTTGAGAGAGACAGAGCATGAAAAGGAGAGGGGCAGAGAGAGAAAGAGACACAGAATCTAAAGCAGGCTCCATGCTCTGAGCTAGCAGTCAGCACAGAGCCCGAAGCAGGGCTCAAACCCACAAACTGTGAGATCATGCCCTGAGCCAAAGTCAGACACTTAACTGACTGGACCACCCAGGTGCCCTGAATATCTATATCATTATCTATGTATCTCTATCTCTCTGTAAGTGGGTAGACATTATATCATCACTGAATCTCTCTCTCTCTCTCTCTCTCTCTCTCTCTCTCTCTCTCCTAGTTCCCCACATGGCCCCTAAAGTAATTTTTGGTTTAGACCTGCTTGTAGATAGTGAACCCTCCCAACTCTGAGCCAGTGACTAAAACCAGCAAGCCCTCATAGAGGCAAAGGAAACTGGGAGCTCTAGCAGGAGTTAGAGCTTTAGAGCAGGCTGGAAAAAGAGGAGAGTGGGGAAGGCACGTGGAAGGCAGCACGCATCATTTATCCGCGGGGTCTTCAAGTCCGGACCGTTGCAGAGGGCTCACTAGAGGCAGTGCCTGTACCCCAGCTTGGATTCAAGTCCTGTTGAATCCAGTTCTTTTCCACTGGGTAGAGTTTTAGGACTCCAGTGATGGTCACTTTTATGTGTTAACCTGGCTAGGGTATGGCTATGTTAAACACCAGGCTAGATGGTGCTGTGAAGGCATTTTCAGATGCGATTAATATTTAAATAAATAGACTTTGAGTAACGCAGATTACCCTCCACAATGTGGGTGGGGCTCATGCAAGCAGTTGAAAGCCTTAAGAACAACTCCAGAAGTTCCCCAAGGAAGAGGGAGTTCTGTCTGCGGGCTGCCTTTGCACTTGACACTACAACATCAGCTCTGCCCTGGGTCTCCAGCCCGCCTTGCAGATTTCAGACCTTCCAACCCCCACAATCATGTGAGCCAATTCCTCAAAATCTCCCTCTCTCTCTACCCTCCCATCCCCACATCCTATTCCTTTGTGTTTCCTTTGGAGAATCCTGACTAATACAACTAACCTAATGTCCAAAGATACACGGCCTTTGTGCTCCTATAATTTGGTGTTAGGGTGGAATTTGCAGCTGGTGTGGGGGGCTCAGCTCTCAGGCCTGGTCTCACTGGGGACAAGGCTACAGGCAAAACCAACAGGAGGCGTGGAAGGAAAGACAATGCACATTGACAGCGCAATTTACACAGGACCCAGCATTCTTACAGCAGCTTGTTTTGAAATAATCTTTTTCAAAAAATCTTGTCCTTTCCCCCGCATTATAGCTTTTTGTCTAATCATCTTTCTGATGTTGTTTGTTTTCCACTCTTGGGAATCTCCAAGATAGCAGCCCCCACCCCCAGGCTTATTCGTGGGGGGACAGTCGAGGCAGAAGTGGTCCATCTCTGTCCTGTAGCAGAGCTCATGGCCCAACCAGCTGTGCAGGGGACAACAGAGGCTGGCTTGAAGCAGCCGGAATGGGAGTTCTGGGAGGAGAGAGCTACCGAGGCAGCTGCAGGCAGATGGAAGCCGAAGAGAAAAAGAGCCCGGGAAGCATGGCCTCCTTTCAGCAATGCCCTGACCTTCAGAGCCACGAGACAGAGAGACAGAGCGTAGGAGCTGCAGGGAAGGGGATGGTCCCCCCTGGCAATTTCTCTCCAGGCACCTTGTGCGTCCTCTCTGATGACAGAGGCAGCTAAGGGCCTATTATTCCTGTGACCATCACGGTTGCCAGACACACAAGAAATGACACTAATCACTTTCCTGTGTCCCAAGAGAAGTGTGTGGAAGCACCTGAAGCTACACCCACAGCACCCAGCTTACTCCTGCGGTACTGAGAGAAAGGGGACTCCCACAGCCAGGTGGCTGTGTTATCTCTTTGTTTATCTATAGATGTAATTATATATATCAATTCCCTGCATTATAGATTTTAAAAGGTTATTAGTTGTAGCTGTTGGGCATCATTTTCAGACAGAAAGGATAGGATGAGGGACTGTTTGCAGGTGAGTTTTTTGGACAGAGTTTTATGTGTGTTGTTAGGAAGTCTCTGTGAGGGGTAATGCGGGCCCCTTACTCCCTGCTCCGACACTAAGTCTGGGCTCCCGTGTAATATGTAAGTTATATAGTTGTAATATACTTTTGGATATCATTAAACTTTTTTATTTTTAATTTATTTATTTTTTAATTTTTATTTATTTTTATTTTTATTTATTTATTTTGAGAGAGAGAGAGAGTGAGCTCAGCATAGAGAAAGCCAGAGACGCAGACTCTGAGGCAGACTCTGAGGCGTCAGCCAGCACCGGGCCTGGTGTGGGGCTCACACTCACCAGCAGTGAGATTATGACCAGAGCCGAAGTCGGACACTTAAGGGACTGAGCAACCCAGGTGCCCTTACTTTTGGATACCATTTTGGGATGACTAGAATAATGAGTTACTGTTCTGTAACATGTCATTTGTCTTATTCAGAATTCACAGGAATGTCCTAGATGGGAAAGTCACCTTGAGGAAGTCCGCTGAAACACTGACCCCTCTCACAGGCCGTGGTTCTCAAATGGGGACTATTTTGCCCCTGGGGGATATTTGGCAATGCTTAGAGATGTGTTCCGGTTGTCATGACTGGGGGAGGGGCGCCACTGGCATCTAGTAGAGGCCCGGATGCCGCTAACCGTTCACGGGGCACGGGAGAGCCCACGACGAATTATTCAACCCCCGGATGCAGTAGTGCTGGCGTTGACGCTGCGCAAGAACAAGCCAGCACTCCTTCCGATCGGCCCTCTTCCCAGTCGCTGTGGGCAACAGGAAACCAAAATGTCATCACCAGCAACCCCGGCTTGTCTTTCTGGACCCTTCCTCCTTGATCTGGGACAGCCTCCTCAGGAGAAGCTACATGGTTTTTCAAAAGTAATGAAAAGAAACACTACCATTTAGACTTGGGTACCTTCACCCCTACTTCTTCAACTTCCTTTGTTGTGCTATCAGGTCAACGCATGAGGTGTGCAGGGCAGTCCACAGGATGATGGCCGCCTGTCGTGGGAGCCCGGCCCACTACAGGCCTCCCTTGGTCCCTGAAGAGACTTGCTTGAGGCTGGCAGGCGCCAGGGCAGGAAGGGATCCAGCAGGCTGGGGCCTCCTTTCTAATTTTTATTAAAAAAAATTTTTTTTTAATGTTTACTCATTTTTGAGAGACAGAGCAGGGGAGGGTCAGAGAGAGAGGGACACAGAATCATAAGCAAGTTCCAGGCTCCGAGCTGTCAGCACAGAGCCCAATGTGGGGTTCGAACCCACAAACTGTGAGATCATGACCTGAGTTGAAGTCAGAGGCTTAACCGACTGAACCACCCAGGTCCCCCTTTCTTTTACATTTAAAAAAATGTTTATTTTATTTTTGCGAGAGAGAATGTACTTGAGTAGGGGGGTGGGGAGGGCAGAGAGAGACAGGGGGACAAAGCATTCGAAGCAGGCTCTGTGCTGGCAGCTCAGAGCCCAATGCGGGGCCCGAACCCGCAAACTGAGATTATGACTTGAGCCGAAGTGACCTGAGCCAAAGTCAGACGCTTGATAGAACAACCCAGGTTCCCCATTCTTTTACATTTTTAAGGGACTTGAACTTCGAGTGATGTTCACCTAAAGCAAATGTCAGGAGACATTCAGCTTTTGTTTGAGAGCTCCCGTGGGTGAAGGAACACCTTGCTTCTGCCTAAGTGTCTAGACTCAGAAATTAGGGTGTCTGCAAGGGGCCCTGATAGGGGGAAGGTTCATAAAGTGTACAGCTTAGAACATCTTTCTTGACATTGTTGCGGTGCACCCCTCAAGGCCTATGCAAGCCTTGCTCATCTAGAAGCTCCCCGGGCCTGGGATGACGTGGGAGGCAGCGAGGTGCCTGGGGCAGACTCCAGAGTGGTGCTTCCTCTTAGGGTCCTGCGAGTTCGGGGCAGCGAGCACCAGCCTGAGCCGTGCCAGGCTCCCGCTCTTGTTCACCCTAGTCCTGGCCGGTGGCCCCCTCCACCTTCCGAGGTGGAAAGGATGTAGGAGGATCCAAAGTGCTTGTGAGTAGATGTCTGCAGCGGCCTGAGTGATCTTGAATCTCCTTCTGTCCAGCCTTGGAGATAAACCCTAACAGGGTCTCTCAGTCTCAAACTCTTTCTTCCAGCTCCAACCCAGCGTATTCTTGGTCCAGATTATTTTACTTCTTCCCTAAAATGTCTGTATTGTTGTCCCATTTCTAAATTGCTTATGCTCCTCTTTCTGGCTATCCAAGCAGTATCTCTCTGTTGACTTTCTGAATTCCTATGGTTCTCAGTGTGCTTCCTTTTTATTTTTTATCTTATTTTAGAGTGAGAGGGAACACAAGAGGGGGAGAGGGGCAGAGAGAGAGAGAGAGAGAGAGAGAGAGAGGGAGAGAATCTCAAGCAGACTCCACGCTCGGTGCGGAGCTTGATATGTGTCTCAATCCCACTACCCTGGGATCATGACCTGAGCTGAAATCAAGAGTTGGATACTCAACCGACTGAGTGACCCAAGCACCCCCTCAGTGTGCTCTCTTAAAAATTTTTTTTAGTTAAAAAAAATTTTTGAAGTATAGTTGACATACAGTGTTAGTTAGCTTTGGGTGTACAATGTAGTGATTCAGCAAGTCTGTACGTTAATCATGCTCACCACGATTAAGTGTCATCACCATCTGTCACCGTACAATGTCATTACAATATTATCGACAATATTCCTTATGCTGTATTTTCATCTCCATGACTTTATTTTATAACTAGAAGCTTGTACCTCTTAGTCCTCTTCATCTGTTTACCTACCCATCCTTCCTGTGGCAACACTGTTTGTTCTCTATATCAAAGAGTCCATTTGTTTTCTTGTTTTGTTTTGTTTGAGAGTCCACATATTAATTTTGCTAATTTTTTTCAAGTTTATATATTTATTTTGAGAGAGACAGAGACAGCACAAGTGGGAGAGGGGCAGAGAGAGAGGGAGACAGAGAATCCCAAGCCGACTACATAGTCAGTGTGGAGCCCCACTTGGGACTTGAACTTATGAAACCTTGAGATTGTGACCTGAGCTGAAACCAAGAGTCAGATGCTTAGCCCCTAATTTTGCTCTTTATTCAAGGCACTTGCCAATGCTTCATCCTTTTTCCCCCTTGCGCTTATTAATTTATAACTTACTATTTGCGGCAGGCTGAATAATGGCCACTAAAGATATCCATGTCCTAATTCCCGGAACCTGTGAATGTACCTTACATGGCAAGAAGCACTTTGCCATTATGACTGGGTTAGGGATCTTGCAATGAAGAGGGTTTCCTGGCTTATCTGGATGGCCTGTAAATGTGATCACAAGGCTCCTTATAGGACGAAGGCAGAGGGAAATTTGACTATAGCCAGAGATGTGATATCTCAAGGATTTGAGGAGGGGGCCACTGACTAAGGACTGTGGGTGGCCTTTCGAAGCTGGAGGCAAGGACGGCCAGGAAACATATTCTCCTTTTAGAATCTCCAAAAGGAAAGAGCCCTGCCAACATCTTGGGTTACGCTCAGTGAGAGTGATTTCAGACATGTGGCCTCTAGAAGTATAAGAGAAGAAATCTGTGATGGTAAGTTGCCTAGTCTGGGGTTACTTGTTATAGCAGCAGTAGGAAATGAGTGTGCCATCCTTGCAGTCTGGTAAGTAGCATGGGTGCTTCCCTAGACTATGTCTCCGTGAAGGAGTCAGCCTGGTTTGGGATTTAGAGCAATGGCTCTGGGGCAATCAAACCAGGGTTCAAATTCTGGCTGACCCTTGTAGTGGACATTTGCCAGGGCTTTGTCCACTCGGGCTTCTGAACATCCTTCCTGATGAGGCGGACTACGTGCCCCAATGCTCATTTTCCACTTTCCATTACTGACAGGACTCTGATCTTATATAGGGTGGTAAATGCGACCATCTTAAAAGTAATCACATTTCACAGTCTCCTTTGAAGCTACAGTAGCCACTGACAGTTCTTGCCAAGTGGTTATTTCTGGGAGGAGGTTCAGAGGAAGCTCTTTAAAAGGGGAGTGATTTTGACTGGCATGCACCTTGGTCCTTGGACTTAACCCTTTTTTCTCAGAAGGCCACATGCTAAGGGTGGTGGGGTGGAAATGTGTAAATATCTGGTGATGTAACGGAATCATGGGGACAGTGTTCCAGCCCTGGTCCACTCTGCACACTTCCGGGCTTCTTACTCTGCAGGAAGAATAAGCCCTTTATTTGGTTAAGCCACTGTTTTCTTGTTTGTTTTTGTTTTAAATATTTCTTTGGGGGAGGGGACACCACACTTCTCATTTGAGAGAAACATGGTTACAGTCTAGAGGTCTTTTATTTTTTTACACTTTTCATGCCATGAATTCGCAGGGCCTGGGTTCCAGCAGCGCAGGCTCCTTTCCGCTGGTTTTCATAAAGTGTGCGTCTTGGGTAGAGTAGGCTGGTGCTTCAGTTGAACCCAAGTACCTTTCTCTTTGGCTTCCTTCTTTTTCTGGTCGTTTTCCTTCACACGCTTCAGCAACTATCTCTGCTCGCAGAGTGCTTAATAAGCTCACTATGTACATAAATTCTTTTGTCAAGAATCCCGCCTTTGTTTGTTTACAACAACGCCAATTGCATGCTGGGTAACCATTATAGATTCTTCCAGTTCTGCCACAGTAACGTTCGTGGGGCATTCCTTTCTGAAGAGTGCCCATTCTCTTGATGTCCACAATATCACCTCTCTCATCAATTTGCATGTATGTGGCCAAAGGAGCAACTCTATATTTTCCAAAAGGCCTAGAGAACATACCGCCAGAGTCCTCCGTCCTTCCTTCTTGTTGGTCATCTTGGTGCGTTACTGGAAGATGGTGATCTGACTGAAAGGCTAAGCCACCTTTTTTTTTTTTTAGGTTTATTTATTTTGAGAGAGGGGGAGGTAGAGAGAGAGAGAGAGAGAGCGTACAAGTGGGAGAGGAAAAGAGCGAGAGGAAGAAAATCCCAAGCAGGCTAAACACTCAGCACAGAGCCCAATGCAGGCCTCAAACTCACGAACTGTGAGATCATGACCTGAGCCTGAAATCAAGAGTTGGATGCTTAACTGACCGAGCCACCCAGGTGCCATATAAGCTACTGGTTTTTTTTATGTCCTCTGTTACCTTAACCCTATGATTGCTATTTTAGCCATTTTTATCTTTGATTCTAGTATTCTAGTCCATTGTTCACGTATCTGTAACCAGGCTCTAAACTTCCTAAAGGAGGCAAATGACTAGCAGGTAAGAACACGGGCTCTGGAGTCCCACAGACCTGGTATATTCCTTAGACTACATGGTGCCAGTGGGAAAACAGACAAAACTCAAATTCTTTGTGGTTTCATGCAATAGAAGCTTATCTGTCGTTCACACGAAGTCCTTGCTGGTGTGCATGGTCGATCGTGAACTGGAGTTCACGCTCACCCGCTCTCACCCGCTCATGGTTCTTTACTGCCTATCTCCCTGGAGTGGTTTTCCCATGCGCACAGTTAAGAACTTGGACAGATACAGCTACTCATTAGATTGAGCTGGAAGAAACTGACGACATTTGAACACAAAAATAGCCCCCAAAATGGCAGTTTCACATGATTCGGCCTAATTTTACATGTGTGTTTTTAAGCAAGGGACTCTCTAGATCCATTTCCTCCACTGTAAAATGGGGTACCAACACCTCTTCCCTCTAGGGAGGTTATAAAGAGTAACTAAGAGGATGAAAGCAGACGACTTAGTAAAGGGTCTGACACATAGTAGGTGGCTCCAAGGGGTAGCTGCTGTTTTACCCGTGCTGACCTCAGCATCTCTGCACACACTAACCACCCTTTAATTATCTTAAAAAAATTGAGATACAATTCACATACCGAAGGATTCACCCCTTTAAAGTGTACAATTCAGTGGTTTTTATTTTCACCACCCCAAAAAGAACCCTCATGCCAATTCGCAGTCACTTTAATGATCTTTTAACTACTACTCTAGCCCTGGAATCCATGATCTTTTCTCTTTAATATTCATTTATTACTTAATTACTTAAAACATTTTTAAATCTTTATTTGAGAGAGAGAAAACGGGAGGGGCAGAGAGAGGGAGAGACACAGAATCTAGGGCAGGCTCCAGGCTCTGAGCTGTCAGCACAGAGCCAGACTCAGGGCTCAAACTCACGAACAGTGAGATTATGAGCTGAGCTGAAGTCAGACGCTTAACCGACTGATCCACCCAGGCGCCCCTATTTATTTATTTACTTTTAATGGAAGTACAGCGGGCACACAGTGCTACATTAGCTTCAGGTGTCTATCAGTGACGCCACAGGTCTCTATGTTTCGCCGTGCTCATCACAAGTGTAGCTCCCGCCTGTCACCTTACAACGCTATCACAATACCATTGACTGTATTCCCTGGGCTGTCCCTTTCATCCCCATGACTCTATTCATTTCATAACCGAAATCAATTATCTTTTATCTTTAAAGACTTTTTTAAAGTGATCTCTACATCCAGCATGGGGCTCGAACTCACAACCCCAAGATCAAGAGTCGCATGCTCCACTGACTGAGCCAGTCAGGAGTCCCTGGAATCAATTATCTTTTGAAAGAACACTCTTTGTTAAGAGTACCTTGCCAAGAGTCCTTGCTTATAGGACTCACTCTGTATTTATTTATTTTATTGTCATGTTCTATAGAGTTAAAGAAACATTCTTTATTCAACAACTGATAACCTAATTTAATGTGCATGCCCATGCGTGTGTTAAGTGTATGTAATCACAGACATCCTACACGGACACTCGGGAAATCAGAGTGTCCCACACCAGAGTAATAGAAAAGATGAAAACAACAACAACAACAATACTGTTGGTAACAGGCCTGGGTGTGTGTTGAGAAAGACACAGAAACTGTTGCGGGGCTGTGAGCCTCTCCGCCTCCACGGCTGGGAGAGAATTCACGAGGGAGACTGCCAGGAAGAGCGCGTCTCTACATTCTTCTCACTTGCAATGACCTTCTTCTTCCTCTTCCCAGTGGCAGTCATGGCGGTTCCAGGAGCCTCAGCGGAAGAAACAGAATCAGCCTCGAGGAGGGTGCCTTGAAAGCACCTCAATTGTATTTAATCTTTTGTTTCAAAGCATTCTATAAATAACACCGTTTGGGGCACACACAAAGAAGGGCAAGTCAAAGCGAAAATACTCCTTCTTCTTCGGAGCTGAGAATGCCCACCTCCACACCTGTCAGATTGGGCAGGCTGGGTCCCGGGGCCGCTTGCCTGATTCTGTTCAGAGTCGCAGCTGTAGAAGCAGATGCCTTTTTGCCTACTTTACATTCTTGAAGAAAGGTCATCCTGGAAAACAACCCACTTCAGTATTTATGTTACTCCGCATGGTTGATGGTTTCAGTAGTTAATCACTGTACTATATTTATTTTGGAGACGGTTCATTGCTCTTATTTCGAAACAGGCCAGTTCTCCTTTGCACCTGCTGTGGCTATGAGGGCATTGTTCCGGCTTGGGGCCTTCCTTAAAAGTATGAGGTGCTCTCAACCCAGAAGGAGCAAGAAGTACTATGCCACTGCACTGCAATCAAAATAGTTCCATCATTTTAATTTCTGATGCCTAGGAGTGAACAGACAGATATGAGAAAGAAAGTTTTCAATGTGAATGTGACCAATCCAGTGGCAAAACATTTAAAAATTGAATAGTCTAAATAAAAACTGAAGACCGAACAAAGCAACAAAAGTGCAAATAGAGGCGCCTGGGTGGTTCAGTTGGTTGAGCATCCGACTTTGGCTCAGGTCATGATCTCGCGGTTTGTGGGTTTGAGCCCCGTGTTGGGCTCTGTGCTGACAGCTGAGAGCCTGGAGCCTGCTTCGGATTCTGTGTCTCTTTTTCTGTGCCCCTCTCCTGTTCATGCTCTGTCTCTCTCTGTCTCTCAAAAATAAATAAATGTAAAAAAAATTTTTTTTAATAAAAAATTTTTTAAAAAATGAAAATAAAAACAGCCCCTGGTGGGTGCAGCCAGCTGGTTCCACAGTTGTCTGGAATCACATGGAATATTTGGTTTAACTGCTGACAGAGCAGGACCCTGGTCGATATCACTAATGGTCTCTGGACCTGGCTCCTTAGCACTCTTTCTGTCGCTCTGTACAATCCCCCCCCCCCCCAACCAGGTATCAATTCCCTGAGTGACAAAATCATGGAGTTTGGGTATTTGTAACTCTCACCTTGAGTTCAGCCAGAGGGACACTTCTAATTAGCTTGTGAAGTCTGGAGCTTTCTGAGTAGGTTTAGGATATTAGGTGGTAACAGAACCGCCCCTGACAGCATGGAGCAGGGGTTGTGCTTGAATCTGGGATGCAGGCAATTGAGATCAAGTCCAGCACCTTCACTCACCAGCTGCGTGACGCTGGGGCCTTAGTGTCTTAAGGTTGCCTTAACAAATGACTACAAACTGGCTGGCTTAAAACAACAGAAATTTCTTTTCTCACAGTTCTGGAAGCTAGATGTCCAAAATGACGGTGTCGGCGGAGATGTGCTACTTCTGATGGCTTTGGGGGAAGAATGCCTCCTTACCTTTTCCTAGGTTCTGTGACTTCAGCAGTCACCGGTGGCTATTGGCTTGTAGACTTTTCATTCCAGTTCCTGCCAAGGTCATCACAGAGCCTTCTTCTCCATGTCTCTGTATCTAAATCTTCTCCTTTCTCTTATAAAGACAGCAGTCATTGGGGCACCTGGGTGGCTCAGTGGGTTAAGTGTCTGACTTCGGCTCAGATCATGATCTCACAGTTTGTGAGTTCAAGCCCCACGTCGGGCTCTGTGCTGATGGCATGGAGCCTGGATCCTGCTTCCGATTCTGTGCCCTCCTCTCTCTCTGTCCCTCCCCTGCTTGTGCTGTCTCTCTTTCAAAAGTAAATAAAAAACATTAAAAAAAAAAGAGCAGTTATTGAATGTACAGCTCAGCCCAATTTAGCATGATCTCATCTTTTTTTTTTTTTTTGAAAGAGAGAGAGAGTATGCATGGGGGAGGGGCAGAGAAAGAAAGAGAGAGAATCCCAAGCAGTCTCCATGCCCAGCATGGAATCCAACCACACCACTGGGGGCTCGATCTCACAACCTGAGCCATGACCTGAGCCAAAATCAAGAGCCAGATGATTAACCAACTGAGTCACCCAGGCATGATCTCATCTTAATTTGATTGTATGTACGAAGACCCTATTTCCAAATAAGAGCACACTCAAAGGTACTGGGAATAAACCAGTAAAGGAGCCTTGGGTCAGAATTCTAGAGAATTAATAATTGCATAAATGACCTAAATGTAAATTTGTGTAGAGTGTTTAAAACAGACAAGTTTTTATTAAAAACTGTCCTGGAGAAGGAATGTTTAAATTCATAGAAGACATATCTTATTTTTAAAAAAGATCTAGATCTTCAGAGCAGAGACATTAGTAATCTGAGAATATACTTTAGCAGAAGCTAATGTGGTAAGGGGTCCCCAGAAATTTCTTTAAAATTTTTTTTCAATGTTTATTTATTTTTGAGAGACAGAACATGAGCAGGGAAGGGGCAGAGAGAGAAGGAGACACAGACTCCGAAGCAGGCTCCAGGCTCTGGGCTGTCAGCACAGAGCCCGACGTGGGGCTCGAACCCACAAAGTGCATGGTCATGACCTGAGCTGGAGTTGGAGGCTCAACCATCTGAGCCACCCAGGCGCCCCTCCAGAAGTTTTTTTAAAGGTAAAGGCTTAAAGAAAGCCCACCAGGCTCTGTGATAACAGCTCAGAGCCTGGAGCCTGCTTCAGATTCTGTGTCTCCCTCTCTCTCTGCCCCTTCCCTGCTCACACTCTGTCTCTCTCTGTGTCTCTCTCAAAAATAAATAAACATTAAAAAAAAATTTTTGAGAATCATTTACCAATGACTTTTAATCATTTGAATTTTAAATAATTTCAATTATTCATTCATGTTTTTCATTAAAAATAATTGAGGATGATGGCGGTGATTTCTTCACCTTGATATATCCCTCTGTGTGTAGGTCCCGGTTTCCTTTACTCGGGTCTGTGTTCCAGTCTGATACAGTTCGATGTACTTCTACCTGACTTTCCAAATTCAGCACTGTCCTATTAAGGGATATGAAGACAATGATATCCTAGGTGCTACCACGAAAGGGCAAAACTACTCAATGCTTGTAGTCCAGGCCTGACAATCTAGCAGAAATCATTGAGGCACAGGGATGTCCACATAAGGTATTACTAAAAAGTAGATCTTTTAAAAAACAGAGATACTAGAATCTATATACCTGCCTTGGTTCCTTAATCATAATCACATTTTTGAAACTCAAAGTAAGAAGCTGATCACTTTTGAACAACATGCATTTATTAAAGATACAGTGAGGTGAAAGGACCACAGTTCTGACTGAGATGAAGTGGCATTGTCAGGTTGATCCTGGTCTGTGGGTCTGTGATGGTCCAGAGTCAAATATCCTACATAGCCCCCCTGTACCCCAGTATTCTGAGGTATTACCACATTGGATTGTTTGGGTTTCTCAATGTAGGTATCACCCAGCCCTGCGGCCTCTGGCTAAGTGGCTCTGGTTCGTAAGGCTGCCAGATGGGAGTTCCTGTTTTAGCAGGGACCCTCACAGTATTTGATTGCCCACACAATCACTATGCCCAACGGTTGGCTGGTATAGCTCATGCCATGCTCGTGGACAGTGTCTCTGGGGGCGTGATGGTCAATCAGCCAGGTAAACCTTAGCCTTGGGCCCCAGCAAAGGAGGAAAATGCTTGATTGGATTTTCATATTGGTTTCATTAACTATCACAGTCATAGCAACATAGGATGCATGTTTAATATGGAGCACTCCAAAAAAGTGTAAGCAATGCAACACCTAAATGGAGTGTCCTCCATGGTCTCTGTGGGAGATTACGTACTTGTTCAAACACTGATACCACATTTACACTTGATATCTTCCTTTTTTTTTTTGAATTGTCACCAAAGCCATTTAGTGATCCATACAAGAATATCATTTTATGAATGTTTTTATGACTCACATAAACATGGCTCTGAGAATTTTTTTTTGCTCCTTCCAACCAGAAATTCATCTCAAAAGCTAAATATTTCTTGTTACCAGGGACATAAAAAAGACCAGACAGCTACTCTCAAGATGGAGTTTTGAAAATTAACTTTGACCAATGTCAGAGTCATTGCAGTAATTATATAGCTCTGAAGAAGATGACTTCTGAAGGGGAAAACATTCATTTGGTTGTAAGTTATGGCATATTTACTAGGAACTAATTACGCTATTTTATAGAACATTAAGTAAGTCAGGTATAGATAGAAGAGGAGTTATGCCATTCACCTAGTAAAAATGGTACGTATTTTTTGGTATTGCAAAACGCATTCTTCTGTAAGAGGTGACATGGCCTTTCTAATGAAAGTTTGATCTAAGAATAACTCTGCTACCGAGTTCAGAAAAGTCACCCCAGGGGAAAAATGCTTAGCAGTTTGTATTTAAATAGCCTCCTTAAATATACTCCTGTTACTCATTGCATATGACCTTACATATAATTCATATTTATTTATAATTACTTGAGTGAGAAGAAGTATTAGACTTTGGGAACTATAAATTATTCACTTTTTAATGTTCTACTATGAAAGTTAATTCCAGCAGATAAATAGGAAAAAGCGCTTGGAGCAGCTGGTTTGGTAGGAAATTTAACCCTGTCCATTCAGGAGCAAACACAGTCCTTCCTCTCTCTCCCCACATCCACATCAATTTGTCCACTTTGGTCTCCAGCTGTCCACAGAGGAATTTTGCTCTTTGCCTTTGCTCGCTGTTGGCTCTCTGATCTGGTTTATGTCTCCCTGAAGCCAGGCTCATGTAACACTAGGTGAACGTTCTTACTGGTTCCTTCCTTCTCTGTCTCTAGACTTAACTTTCCAGACTCTCAGTGGGGTAGTGGCCTCCTCTTCCTTTATTTCTTGTTCCCTTTTCTTTGTATGTTACAGGTAGCGCTACAAACTCAGGCTCAGGAGAAATGTGACTCTCTGGATTTTTCTATGATTGCATTTACTGATCACCATTCATTCCACCCAGCAGCAGAAACTTCCTCTTAGCCAATTTCAGGTTAAACTCATGATTTCTCCCCTTCTCAATTGTGGGCAGGGGTGAGGTGGGCTTCTGTGGCGGCAGAGCCTCAGGCGCGGTGGTAGGGTCCAGCCTGTTTCCCTCCACCTGCCCACGCAGATCTTCAGTCAAGAGTTGGGCTTGTCTGTCGTGCTCCTTGACCCTGGCATTTGTTGAGATGTCCTTTGATCTGTCCACTCTGTTCAGATCACGGCTGGTGAGATCTCCTTGCCCTGACAGCAAGGCCCCTCAGCCCTGCTGGTTGTCGGTGCCACATCTGCGCTACTCCGGGCAAGTGGAAAGACCTGCTGAGAGAGGTTGGGCACGCGGCGCAGCTGCCCGGGGCCTGCCGTCCGCGGCACACGGACATCTCTACCTACACCTTGGGGCACGCAGAGGCCCCCCGCGGGCTGGAACTAGGTTTGCTTTGCTCTCCGATCCTCAAACTTTCCGGGGATCTTCCCCCAGGGCCGGTCTCAGGGACAGGGGACAGAGCTACCTCCTCAAAGACACTGAAGAGAACTCTGATCTCATTTCTCATTAACTCTCCCTTTCCCTAGTCTGGACAACATCTCAAGGGCCCTTGGGTAGGGACAGAGATAACAGGTTTTGATTAATCACATATTATTTTAAATCTATAATTTATGCCTGGAATTCTAAGATATTATTTTATCATTTTTAAAAGCTTATTTATTTTGAGCTGGGGGAGGGGCAGAGAGGAGGCACAGTGGATCCCAAGTGAGCTCTGCGCTGTCAGTGCAGAGCCCCATGCGGGGCTCGGGTCAGGACCTGGGCAGAAACCCAGAGTCGGCCTCTTAACCGACTGAGCCGTCCAGGCCCCTTTGGAATCCTAAGATTTTAAAAGGCAAAAGGCAAGAGTGAGAGCCCTGTGCTCTGCTCTAACACCCTTCTCCTGCTGACGGCTGGCTCCCGGGAAGTGGGAAGTCGGGAAAGGAAGAGGGTCAGTGAGTGGGAACTGCTGGGACCCGGAGCCGCACAGGGTAACATTTGGAAATAATATCCTGCCGCCTGAAGAACTTTTTCTGAAGTTTTGGAAGAAATGAGTAACGGAAGAGTTCACAGTGCAGTGCATGGCAGGGAACCCCTGAAGAATCCTCGCACCCCCACCCTCCAGGGCAGTAAGAATTCCTCTCTATCTCTTCCTCAAGCTGTGGTCTCCCGGGGCAACTGGACGGTTTCCCTCAGCTTTCTCTTCTCATCTTTGCTCCCCAGATCACCTCCCTTTCTGGTCTACCTATAGATACTCCAACTTCAGCTCATTTTTTTCCATCTGCTTCTTTCAGAGCAAGGCTTGGAGTAAGGGATGGGGTCCATTCATGTCCAAAGATTCTCTCTAAGGATTTCCCTATGAAAGGAGCAACCCCCCACCCCATACAGTACAAAGGTATATGGTTTCACCTGCCTCCTGTGATTTGAAAGCTACTGCATTCCTATTTTGCTGTAAATGAATTAAAAAAAACCCACAAACTTCACTTAAATGTAAACATTTTTGTTTACTTTTTGAATTATATTTACTTTTAAAAAAGAGTGGAAATCACTTATTTTCAAGGATTTGCTAGTAGTGTTACCAAGTATCACAACCCAAGAAAACTGAGCTAACAACATTTGCATGCAAAGCCTCACCTTTCCGTGCTTCTAAAAATTCATACTTGCTAACAGTTCTCCTCCCAAAGCTCAGAGAATGGAAACCCAAGCCTACTGCAGACAGACACACCCTGAGTGACACACAAACTGAAGGAAAATTTTTGTTAAAGAGGAAGGGATGGAGATGACAGGACGCTGTATTTATTCATTGGTGGTTGGTTTACTTAGACTATTAAACAAGATTTTGAAGGAGACCAAACTATGTCATCCCAAAAGATGCCTTGAAATTGACATCAAAATGATTTTGAGCTAAGGGCACTTCAAAGAAACAGTAGGTGCAAGAAAGACACGCTATCCCCTTCTCTTCCTAAAAGCAGGAGATAAAATCCCCATATGGAAGATGTCTTTCCCAAACCAGAAGGAAACTAACATTCTTATTGTCAAGACTGGAAGTTGAGACTGAGGGATTCTGTACAGATAGGCGTTCAAATAATTCTTATCTTTCTTTAGCCTCCCCACATAATTGAGCGACTAATCCATAATCACATCTGGTTCAACCTAATAGAAAGGCATGCTGGTTTTGCAACTTACATGAAATAAACCGGTAAGCTTTTCTCCTCTGTATCTGTCTTATGTCAGTCAACTTAATGCTCACCCTCGGCGAAGACCCTAGAGGGTGTAGGTAAACTCTTGTCTCTGCTCCAGTTTCAGAGGTAGGTGTGTATGACAGAGAGGAGACAAGTGAGCAGGGGCCCGAGCCAGCGGGCTGTGTCAGGGTTTATTTGCATGGCTAATTTTATTTCATCATGATTTAGAGCTCCACAAAATATACATTTTTAAGAAATTACCTTGTATTTTGTCTGCATTTAATCTTTTATTTATCTGTTTGTTTGTTTGTTTTCAGGCTGGTTTGGTCTTTGCCAGTGGTTTTTTTTTTTTAAGTTTATTTCTTTTTTCTTTTAAAAATTTTTCTTTATGTTTTTTATTTATTTTTGAGAGACGGAGAGAGACAGTGCGAGCAGGGGAGGGTCAGAGAGAGGGAGTTACAGAATCTGAAGCAGGCTCCAGGCTCTGAGTTGTCAGCACAGAGCCCGAAGTGGGGGTTGAACCGAGGAACCATGAGATCATGACCTGAGCCGAAGCCAGACGCTTAACTGACTGAGCCACCCAGGCGCCCCTAAGTTTATTTTTGAGAGAGAGAGGAAATGAATGAGTGGGGGAGGGGCAGAAAGAGGAGACTGGAGAATCCTAAACAGGCTCCCTCCACCCCCATGGGGGACTGGAACTCAGAAACTTAACCATGAGATCATGACCTGAGCTGAAGTCAAGGGTCAGAGGAGTCTTAACCTACTGAGCCGCCCAGGTGCCCCTGCATTTAATCTTCTAGAAGTCACACGGGCCTAGAAAGGAAAGGGTCTGGGGAAGGATGTTTCACATGAGCAGACTCAGAGCCAGTCCTCTGAATTCTGCTTGTTCCTCAAGCTCTTCACACATGCCATCCCCCCTCTTGTTTCTCCAGAGAAGACAGAACTCCTTCTCCTGTGAGATGGGGTGGATGGCAACCACCAATCACACTGCCCCACATACAGTCCCAACCATTCCCGCTTTCCTCACTCCCATTTCCTGTCCCTCTCAGCCTTCTGTGGCATCTCAGACCTGTGCTTCTGAGCCTCTATAGGATTCTGCATTTATTTTGCCAACTCCTTTACCTTTCTTCTACACACCCACTGTTCTTCTTCATATTTTGGGAATCTGCACCATGTGTGTTCTCTGCTATGGCGGCCGTGAGGATGTATGTCTCTGTTCTACTTATAAGGGAGTGAGATTGACTCAGAGACTAATGATCTCTGCTGAATATTGTTTTCTTTTTTTTTTTTTAACCAGCTGTTGCTCTGCTAGGTCTGGGTCTCCTCTCTCTCCTGGATACTGCGTCCTTTCTTATTGCACGTTGAGGCCTAAGAATTTATTTTTGGTGGTCACTGTGAGCCCACACAATTCCACGGTGGTGTCATAATCAGCGGCAAAGGAGGAAGGTCGGCTCTATTCCCTTTGCATTTAACGCAGCAAATGGTCTGAAAGCAGAGTTGCTTGGACCCCGAGGGTTTAAATTGAGAACAGGTCTTTCTTCTCCTTGTTACTCCTAGTGGCCTTTCTGTTGGACCCAGACATGTGCACAGAGAGTTCAACTAGAGCCAAATCCATATGACAGTCCTTTTGATGTTCTAGAAATTTGTCCCTTTAAAAAAAAAGTTTATTTTTTAAATCTATTTTGAGAGGTAGGGGAGAGGCAGAGAGAGAGGGAGAGACAGAGAGTCCCAAGAAGGCTCTGCACCATCAGCGTGGAGCCTGATGTGGGGTTTGAACCCATGAATTCTGAGATCATGACTTAAGCTGAAGTTAGATGCTTAACCTACTGAGTCACACAGGTACCCCGGGAAATTTTTCACTTCTTATGTTAGCAATCAAAGAAGCTTCCTCTATAGTGTTTCCAGTCTCTAGCTCTTCCTTCTTTCTTCAGCCCCATCTTCATTTTGCTCCAGACGTTCTGAAAACATATTAACTGCCACAGCTAAAAAATCTTCCACATTTCATTGTCTTCATTTTCACATGGGGTAACCCAGACTCCTTGGACTTCATTTAGGACCCTTTACCATCTGGCTTCACCCTACTTTTCTGGAAGAATTGCCTACTCTTCATCCGTGCCAACTCTATTTCAATAGGATTGACACTCAGCTTCTCAATGTGCTCAGAGTTCCTCCCTTCCCACTCCACATGTTCCCTCTCATCTCCCCAGGTCAAGTTCAAGGCTGTCTTCCTCTTCAAAGCATTCCCAGTTTATTCCAATCCAGAGGTCCAGCCCTCTGTGGAATTTTCTAGTATTTGTGGCTGTAGCTTTCACTTCACAATTATCCAGTGCCTTGCACTATTTCATGTAGATTGATACCCCAAAAAACAAATCCCCAGCTAACATAGATCCATTTCTCTGGGCATAGACACCACTGGAGAGAAGCTACAGGATTTCTCGGTGCTGATCAGTAATGATGGGTGAGGAGGAAAAGGCAGAGGTGCTGTCTTGGATCTTGGAGAAAAGCCAGAACTGGGCCCCTGCAAGTCTGCAGAGCCAGCACTTCTGGGACTTGAGCAGCCTTGTCGCTGCCCCTGGGGAGCTGCTGTCTGGTAGCCACTGGTCTCTGATGGGCTTCTACATAAAGAGCACTTTTTGATCTTTACAAAAATAATTTTTGTGGAGCTTTTATATTTTTCATTCTACATTTAACTTTTAAAACTCTACTATAGTAAAAAAAACACTACTATAGTTGAATATTAGAACAAAAACAATAGCAAGTAGTGAGCTATGATTACAGCCTTCACTCGTCACTGTCTATATAGAATGTCAGCAGTGGTACTCACAGGCCGAAGTCCGATCCCGAACACCTCCCCTAAGGTGATGGGCATCATCCTCTAGGCTTCTCCATTGTAATGGCGCCATCTTTCCTGATTTGGATCAAAGTCCACCAGTTCTACCTGGTCCATTTCACCAGTCTCTTCTACTTCCTTCCTCTTAGGTAGGAGATTTTCTAGCAAAGAGAGTTTATCAGGAGAGAGAAAGCCGTTCTCAGGAAACTTTACCTTAAATTCGATGATCAGGCAACCCTTTCCGTATGGTTTACGATAAATTGGCATGCCTTCATTCAGCACACACTTGATGTCTCTCTCTCTGTTTGACAATCTGATCTGGATGAGAGGTGATGACAATGTTGTCAAGAGTAGATATTGGCTGTTGAAAGCCACACAGTGCTTCAACCAGCTGTATGTCTGTACACACGAAAATATCGTCTCCTCACCGAGTAAAAGCAGCATGGTCCTTCTGATCTAAAACAGTGATAATAACTCCTGGTTCCAGTCCAGGTTCTTGGTCTTTCTCACTATGAAATGTTATCTTCTGCCATCTTTCATGCCTTTGTCAATCAATATGAACTTCTAGAGTCTTCTTTTCTTGAACTATCTTCCTTCCATTGCAGCTTTTACATCTACCTTTAGGACTGATCCATTCCCCATGGCCCTGGCACTCCATGCACACAGATAGAATTTGCTGAACCATTCCAGGTCCTATCTGATGCATTTTTTATTTGCATTTCAGTGCCTTGGCAATTGGGACAACATTCTACCACTTTTTCCTTACCACCTCGGCCTTCACATTTGTCGCAGATCACATTCCTGTGCAGAGCTAGTTTTCTTGTTGCACCATTATATAAATCTCCTAAGGTTACAGAGAGCTGATGCACAACATTTTTACCTCGCCTTTCTCTTTGAATACTTCCTCCTCCTCCAAAAAACATATCAAAGATGTCCATGGGGGAGCCAAAACCACCACCTGCTCCGCCTTCTTTAATTGCCTGTTTTCTTCCTTTGTCATAGAATTCCCTCTTCTTTGCATCAGAGAGCATTTCATAAGCTTGAGAAATCTGTTTAAACTTCTCTCTTTTATTTGGATTCTTGTCAGGGTGGGACTTCAAAGCCAATTTCCTGTGAGCCTTTTTCAATTCTTTCTGGGTGGCATTGGATTAGACCCTTAAAACATTATAGTAAGTAGTTTCTTTCACCATTTTCTACAGGTGGTGAGCTGGCAGAGGCTGGTGTGTGGGAGATGGAGGAATGCGCTGCTGGGCACAGCTCAGATAGCCGCTGCTCCTCCGCTTTTCACTGAGCATTCTGGAAAGTTCCCTAAAAAAAAAAATTTTTTTTAATTGTTTATTTTTGAGAGAAAGAGAGACAGACAGAGGGCGAGTGGGAAAGGGGCAGAGACTCCAGGCTCCAAGCTGTCAGCAGAGCTCTAGGCGGGGTAGATGGTGAAATCATGACCTGAGCTGATGCCTAATCGCCTAACCAACTGAGTCACCCAGGCATCTCTGGAACTTTTTCATCTTCAGACTCATCCTAGGGCCTTTGCTCTGTTTGAAACCCCCAGCACCAAAATTTTAGCTCAGCCCAGGGGTTCCTTTTCCTTCAGGTTCCTGTCCAAATAGTCCCATTTCATGCTTATCATATCTAAAGTAATCTCACCCAATATTCTCTCTATGACATCATCCGTTTTTTCCTTTATTTTTCATAGTACTTATCTAAAATTATCATTTCTATTTCATTTTTTGCTTATTTATTGTCTGTTTCATGTATGTACACAGGCCATATCAATCCTATTTATTCCTGAATTCCTGGTCTAAAGAAGGTGCTCAAAACATGTTTATTTAATGAGTGATAAACTGGAAAAGGACCTTTGGGCAGTTTATAGCTTTTTTGGTCATTTTTTTCTTTTAATTTATTCGTTTTCTTTTTTAACATTTATTTATTTTTGAGAGACAGAGAGAGACAGAGCACAAATGGGGGAGAGGCAGAGAGAGGGGGACAGAATCTGAAGCAGGCTCCAAGCTCTGAGCTGTCAGCATAGAGCCTGATGCAGGGCTCAAATCCAGGAACTAGGAGATCGTGACCTGAGCCAAAGTTGGACGCTTAACCGACTGAGCCACCCAGGCGCTCCATCTAGCATTTGAGTAAAAAGAGTTGTAAGTCTTTCTATCTTGGAGGAGGAAGAGGGGGAGGTTGTGAGTCAGATGACTATAACCAGTGCCCTGAGCCCCGTCCCTCCTCAGCCAGCACTGGATTTCCAGGAAAAGCCACATCCCTGGCTCTCAGGGCCTGGGCAGCCCAGTGAACCTCTAGTTACCCTAGTATATGAGCTCAGTAGTGTAAAGTTAAATTGGCGAAGTGAGAAAGTCACAAAACAGAGAGATCTGGAAAAGAGACCTGAGCACCCTTTATTAAAGAGCTCCTGGGCGAGGTTCCGTGGCTCGGAGGGAACGTGCCAGGGAAGTCGCAGAGACTATGCAGAAAACCGAGGGCAGAAATAAATGTAAAAGGCCTTTATTGGGAGTACTCTCTGGCGAGGTTCCCTGGTGTGGACAGAAGGGGCCAGGGAAGACACGTGGGAGAACAAAGAGTGGGGTCTTATATAAGGCAGTTCCTGGTGTGTGTTGGGGGCAGAGGACCCCCTTATAAGGTGAAGAGATGAGGCTAGGGCAGGTGACGTGTTTTCCAGGAAGTCCGCTGTGGGCATAAAGTTCCAAAATGGTGGTCTGTCTGCCATCTTGGTTTTCCTTTCCCTGAGCCCGCTAAACCTGTCAAGTACAACCAGATACCCTGACAGTGGCCTATGGCACTGTTGGCCACAGGGAAACTTTGGTCAGCTGGCCATAGCGTTGGTGGTGAGGTCCCTGAACTTCCTTTGCGTGTGCAAACTCTAGGCCAGCAAGAGACCATGTTGGAACAGTAGTTATTGAGTACTTCCTTTTTTTTTTTTTACAAATTAATTTAAATATTTTTTACTTTTTTGACTTTCTCATTGAAATGTATCTTATATCTGTGAAATGCACAAATATTATGTGAAATTTTACACCTGTGTACATGTGGAACTGTGACCCAGACCAAGATATGTTCAGTATCCAGGTAGATTCCTTCATACTTGCTCCTAAGTGCTATCCCCCAAGGGTTACTGACCTAGATCCCCATAGATTATTTTTGCCTTTTTTGGAACATCATATAAAAGGAATTCTATGGTAAGTGTTTCATTTTTAAAAAGTGGTCATCTAGCCTCACATTGAATGATTAGGAGAGGGGTAAGAACTCTCACATTCTCCCTCAGCCATGTGAGTTAGGCAATGCAGGGTTTGAATCATGACTCATTTCCTATATAGCCTCTAGCAGTTTATTCAACCTTGTTGACCCTTGGTTTCTTCATTATAAAATGGAGAGAATAATTATTCCTACATTGGAAAGTGCTTGTTAGGATGAATAATATATGCAAAGTGCCTCATGAAGTGGCTGACAGATAGTGGGTGCTCGATAAATGTGTGTTGGATAAATAAAATTTTGTACTCTTTTATTTAAAGTTTATTTTTGAGAGAGAGAGAGACAGTGCATGCTCAAGGGAGGGGCAAAGAGAGTGAAGACACAGAATCCCAAGCAGGCTCCACACTGTCGGTGCAGGGCCTAACTGGGGGGCTTTAACTAAAGAACTGTGAGATTATGACCAGGGCTCTTAACCGACTGGGCCACCCAGGCACCCCTATATATATTCGTACCTATAGCAGGCATTTATTAATTGTGAATCTATTGGCCATGTTCCCACTTGTAGGATGGATTTCTCTTGTCTTCTGTGAACTACCTCCAGGACTTCAGTTTAAGGATAAGGGTGTGGGTGGCCAAGAGCTTCTGTAAAAATTTCTTGTGCTTTCCGAAATTAAATATGTAACTTTGGCTTTCTTCCTTTGGATTTTACCAGCCAGAGTCAAAAACTGCGGATGGAGGGGGGGGGGCGGTAGGGGCGGGGTAAGGACCATTTCTGGGAAAATGGGCTTTTTCAGTGTGGACATTTCACTTTAGTACAAGAAACATTTATGGAACTAAGTGCAAAGCTCGATGTTTGTTATTCATGTTTTATTCGTGCCCTCAGTCACACTCACAAGTCAGGTTCAATCTTTGCTGTATTTCACTTTCAAGGCACTGGCTCAGGTCGAGGGCGGTCCCTTTAAGGCCCTGGAAAGGGTCTCGCTGTTGGTTTCGGCGGGGAGGCCACGCCCCATCACGTGTAAGCAGTCCCAGAGGGGCGGGGCCGGCAGCTCTTGGCTTTCGTCACTTCCGGTTCTCTGTCAGTTGCAAGCGAGCGAGCAGAAGGCTGTTCGGCTGCAAGAGCGGAGCGTGAGTGCCGGGGACCCCGCCCCCACCCTTCGAGCCCCTGCCCGGCCGATCCCCACCCTCCCAGCGGGGCCGCGAGCCGCCTGCTGCCTTTACCCCGTTCGCAGGCGACGGCCGGGGGAAATGGCGGCGCTGCCAGACCTCCCTTTTCCCCTCCTCGGCCTCCCTGGACCTCCTCCTTCTTCGAACCCGCACCCCATGCGCTGTAGGCCGCTCCGCGCCAGAAGCTGACTCCCGGGAAAGGCTCCGGCGCGGCGAGTGCGGCCGTCCCGGGCGGCGGGGCGCGGCCGGGCGGGGTGGGGAGCTTCGGGGAGGGGGCCGGGGAGCCCCCGGGACAATGCAGCGGCGGCCCGGGCCACAGCGGGGGCGCGTGCGGAGCCCGCTTCTCCTCAAGGCTTTGCTGGGGCTCTCACCGCGGCCCCCAGGGTGCGGGGCTGTGTAGGGGGAGGGAGAGAGCGGACCCCGTCGGAGGAAGACTGGGGGTGGGGGAAGGACGGGTGGTGTGCTGGGGGTAGCGAAGGCTTCGAGAGAAGAAAATGGCGCTTGGTGCAAGTCTCTCCTCTTCCCATACGGTCTCCTCCGCACTTCGCCGCTTCCCACGCCCCCTCCGACCAACCTGTCTCCCCCCCGCCCCAGCGATTGCAGCCCCAGGGTTCCAGCAGCTTCCTGGCGTCGTGCAATCCGCTTCCCTGTGTTGGTGCTTATAACCCTCGTGTAGTACCGAATTCGTGTTTCTTTTAGTCTACGTTTATTTTCATCTCGTCTTTCCTAACCCTCCACGCCATCATCAAAGAATGAAGATTCGTTTTTTCGGTTGCGTATGGTATATATTTCAACACTAGCGTTTTAGTATCACGTGCCTGAATTACTAGCCAGCCTTCCCCCCCCCCCGTTTTTGAACAGTAAAGGTCATTAAATAAAAGTAAAAATGCATTTTGTCAAAAGTTCAAAGTGGCCTTAGTTATCATTATCTAGTTTTTTGTTTGTTTGTTTGTTTTGTTCTTGAATGGGCTTCTAATTTGGGTTAATTACGAGGTCATTCTTTGAAATGATCTTCGCCGCCCTCGCCCCCCCCCCCCGCCGCTTTTATTAATAGACCGTATAGTTAAGCTTGACTGTTTCAAAGTGAAAAAATAGGTTATGTTCAATTTAATCACCTCTTAAAAGTTTCTTGGCATTATTAGCTGCTAGCATAAAAAAACCTAAATTGATTTTGGAGTTGAGGATGTAAAAAATGGAGCAGTAACAGTATTAGTACCTAAAACATGGTTCAGAACGTTGTTGGTTCCCCCTGAGTTTACTCTTCTCATTAAGAAATTACCAGTTAAAATCAACATGGCTGGTTGGTTATGTTTGAGCTTTTTGAAATTAGTGGCTACAATTGGAATGGATGGCCCACTTCTTTTACCTTGACCTCCTATTGTGGATTACATTCAATGTCAGTGTCAGACAAGTTTAGTCTAGAGAGCTAGATTATTTATGATTTTGAGGAGAAAATGAGGTCTTTTTCCCTTTATTCAGCATTCAACAGACTATGTTGTATATAGTGGGCCCTTTAGGGGATACAAGAATTAATGAGCTCACTCTTATTGATGGAAAGCAAAACATACTTTAATAATCAGTTTACCACTTGGTATTATGAAGTGTGTTGAAAAGAGGCACAGCATGCCTTGGAATTTCTTGAAATTTGGGTTTTAGGTGTTTTTTTTTTAATCTTTGCAAAGTAGATGCACAAGGCTCTCTGGCTGTGCTCAGCCCCTCAGTGAACATCCACTTGAAAACAGGGCATTGGGCTGTGTATGTACTTCTGAGGGACCTGGGGAACTTGGGTCATAGTAGGAATTTGAGAAAAAGTGTTGCCCTTTTCATAAGCAGATTTCTTCAAAATTTTAGTTATATTCCAGAGAAGAAAATCAGTGTAAAATGTGATGAATTGTAAAAATTATGTATACCTTTGTGGACTCTGAATGAGTGCTTGTTATTTTGATGGCGTGGTCAAAAAGCCAAAGAACATTAATAACATACACAAAATGTGAAAAAACAGGATTATCAGGGCAAGTGAATTAGCTGTGGACGTCTGTGTAGTGCAGCTCTTCTCCACGGTATGTGGATGTTGGGGTCGTTTCCTGCAGGGGTAAATCTGTTAGGTCTCATCAGTGAGAAATGTAAAGCAGGACTGAAAATATTCCTACCTCTTGGTTTTTAACAGATTGCTATCAGCTGCCTTCTTGCAATTTATCCTACTCCTAAGCCTCTAACCTCTCTAAAATGTAGAATAAAAAGACCCAGTGGCTTTGAGAAAGGGGTGTAGGAGTGTGAAATGTGTGTGACATTTTCTTTCTCCTTGCTGGGTTCTGGGTGTTATTTTCCACTTGGAAGAGCAGAGATTAAGACTAGAACTTCTAGCATTGTGCTTCGCGTCACAGTTCCGGTACCACAAAAATGGTAGAACCATGGATCTTCCTGTATTTTTGCTTGGGAGAGAGTACGTTGGAGGTAATGGAATAATTTGTAAATTATTTATACAATGTATTTGTCTTTCAGAATGCCTAAGTCAAAGGAACTTGTTTCTTCAAGCTCTTCTGGCAGTGATTCTGACAGTGAAGTTGACAAAAAGGTGACTATTAATGCAAGTCATTTCTGTGATACTTTATTCAGCAGTCTTGCCCACATCCAGTTCTGAAGGACAGCAGGGCGTGTCGGAACAGTGGAAGGAGAGCCAGGATGGGTGGATTTGGAAGTGCAAAGGGTTCCTGGACCACCTGACCAGAGTGCCTAGGGTACTTGTTCGTGCACACTCCTGGCCCCTAAATCAGACTTGAGCGAGTCATCGGACTTTAACAAGTCTCCCATCCAGGACTTCCAGGAACACTAGAGCTGCAGAACCACCACCTTATCCCGTAGGGGAAATAGCCTTAAAAATTGGCCGAAGCCACTGTTTCCGATATTTGGAAATCTGCCTAATCTGTAGGTATTGTGTGTTGTCGTTGAGCTAAATTACCTGAATTCTTTGAATGCAGGTGTCCGTTTTGACAGTCTTCTCTCTGCCACTGATGTTTATCACCCAGCCCACCAGGGTTACTTAACATGTAGGCCTGGTACATGTTAAGTTAGAATGTTATGTACTCTAGTCTCCTCATTTTAGTTAAATCCACACCCAAGAAAGCTAACATGAAATTATCCATTTTGACAACAGGCCTTTTCTACATTAGATGGCACCTGTGCTGGAAGCTGGGCATTCTGCTTAACTGCGTGGCCCCCACAGTAGTTCCTGCTGTGCAGAACTTTTCATTTCCTAGAAGCTTGTGTAATTATGTTCCCGAGTTTAGTTGACAGGCTTAGTTAAAAGAGCTTATGGGTGAATCTTGGAGAAAGTGGACCTTTATAGGGAAATATAGAATCTGTCCCCTATAGGTTGAAATAAGGCCTCAAAGAGCATACATAGCTGTACTCCAGAAGGAAATATTTCTTAATTTTTTAATTTGGATTTGGTATGGCATTTGAATACGTTCATTTAACAAATTTTTGTTGAGTTTTTATGTGCCAGTCCCTAGGGAGTATCCAGACCCTGATAGAATAGTCATATTCTACTTATTGAGCGGAATTAATCTCTTGCCATTTGTCCCAAATAGTATTCTTAATCCTGTAAGCATTTAGATTAAATACATTCATTTTTGGGACGCCTAGGCGGCTTAGTCGGTTAAGTGTCCAACTTTGGCTCAGGTCATGCTCTTGCGGGGTTTGAGCTTCTGGTTGCTCTGTGCTGATAGCGTAAGGCCTGGAGTCTGCTTCAGATTCTGTGTCTCCCTCTCTCTCTACCCCTTCCCCGCTCATGCTCTGTCTCTCAAAAATAAATAAACTTAAAAAAGATAAATACATTCACTTTTTCAGTTATATACATATGCATTATATTTTATTTAGCTTCATCTAATTTAAGTAAGACAACACATCAGTTTATACTGTTCCACTAAAAGGAACACGACTGCCCTCTACTGTTTAGGTTGGGAACTCCACTAGTTTTCATAGGCATTAGAGAGTTTTCAGAATGAGGCTATATAAAAAGTTTTTACAATAATGCTGCTTTATTTAAAACATTGTTTTGATTTTGAATAGTAGTCTAACACATTGTTGTCCATCTTTGGTGATTTTTTTTTGTGGTGAGGAAGTTCTTGAATTGTTGACTTCTAATGCTCAGTACGAAATAGCTTTCTTAGATTTGTGTACTCATAAATTTTTTCTTTCTTTTTTAAAAAAGTTTATTTATTTTGAGAGAGCATGCACGCGTATGTGTGAACAGGGGAGGGGCAGAAAGAGAGAATCCCAAGCAGGCTCCACGCTCAGTGCGGAGCCTGACTTGGGGCTCGATCCCATGAAATGTGAGATCATGACTTGAGCTGAAATCAAGAGGCGGACGCTTTGATTGCGCCACCCAGGCACTCCACATAGGCATAATTTTCAAAGTCAGTTTAAGTCCCTTTTGGAATAGGCAGTGCATAAATGATATATCCTAGATTGGAATAAATTGGTTGTATTCTTCCTAATTAATATATTTCCTTTGTAAAAAAAAATTAGTAGCTGACTTATGGCTTCTAAAGTTTATTCAAAAGCAGCAGGCACCCCCCCACCCCATCTTTTTTTTTTCTTCCCAAAGAAATCTTGTGTGGGTACCTAGTCTGTTAAAGAGTTGTTTCTCTGGTTATTACCTCTTTGATGCCTGAAGTGACTTTTGGGCTCTTGGGAACACATTTTGAAAATACGGTGTGAGATATTAGGTTAGTTGCATAGTTTTCTTGTCAAGTGAAACTTGCCTGTGTATGTATTTATGATTCCTCTTTTAATAAATAAATGTAGTCCTTCAATCCTTTAAGTTCTAAGGAGTCATGAAGTGTTTGAAGCTGAGATGTGTTGTTTTCTTATGTGTGCAGATTTTAACCATTATTCTTGTTTTTCTTTCAAGGTAAAGCGAAAAAAGCAGGTTCCCCCAGAAAAACCTGTAAAGAAGCAGAAGACCGGTGAGACTTCGAGAGCGCTGTCGTCCTCTAAGCAGAGCAGCAGCAGCAGAGATGATAACATGTTTCAGGTAATTCTCTTAGATCCAGAGGAATTACTATCTGGCTTGATCTGACGAATGTTAAAAGTACTGTAATCTGACCCTGCATAATGATTTTAATGCCTCTTATAATCATCTTGACAAAGGTTATTCATTGAAATATAAGAGCAAGTTGGTAGAAATGAGAGTAATTCATATGAGGCTAGATTATTGTTGAAGACTGGAAACTTATATTTTGGCTAAGTGTAAAACAACAAATTTACAATTAGAGACATCCAGGGGCATCTGGGTGGCTCAGTTTGTTAAGTGTCCGACTTCAGCTCAGGTCATGATTTCACAGTTCATGAGTTTGAGCCCCACGTCGGGTTCTGTGCTGATAGCTCAAAGCCTGGAACCTGCTTTGGATTCTATGTCTCCCCCTTTCTCTGCCCCTCCCCTGTTCTCTCTCTGTCTCTCTCTCTCTTTTTCAAAAATAAACATTGAAAAAAAATTTTAAAGTTCTAGACATTCAAAAACAAGAGCTTGAGAACACATGTAGGAAGCAATTTGAAGGAGATGGGTCTAGTATTGGGCAGTGAAATACGGCATTGGAAAAGCGGCAGTGACCTGGCCTGCATAGTTCTTGACAAGAACAGGAGAGAGGCAGGTGAGTTTACTGACATGGGCCCCCGGTTAGTGTAGAGGGGGGAATACGGTTGAGTACCGGGAGATTGCGGCAGGGATGGTAAAACCACCCTGAGAGGGCTAGTGTAGCTTCTTTTCTTGGGGTTCTTCTGATTTTAGAGAGACTTCTTATTGGCATCTGCGTACAAGGAGAATTTGTAGGGAGGGGTAATGGACTGAATGGATGCAGGTAAGATCTCTTAGGTAATTATAGGTCATATCTGCATTGAGGTCATGAAGGCTGAGATGGTATTTCCCAAGGAAGAAACAGTGATGATTATGAAATTACTGTGAAGGGACAGTGGACTAGAGGAATGAAGCAGTCCCTGCAGAGGGAGAAGTGGGGGGGACCATCTTGGTGATAGGAAGGAAGGAGAAAGGGAAGGAGTAGGGAAGAGGAGGTGAAGGAGGTTAGGAAGAGTACAGCAGGGGAAGCCAGAGAAGGACGAGCGTTTCAAGAAGGGCATACGTACTAGTTGTAGCCCAAATGCTAGACAGAATGGGGCTGCAGAAGGCTGGTGCATATATCTGTATATGTATGTGCCTCCTGGATAAGATAGTATTTATTTTTATTTATTTTTCTTCTTTTTTCAATTTAAATTCAAGTTAGTTAACATATAGGGTAGTATTGGTTTCAGGAGAATTTATTGATTCATCACTTACATGGAACACGCAGTGATCGTCCCGACAAGCGCCCTCCTTAATGCCCGTCACCCATGTAGCCCGGCCCCTGCGCACCTCCCCTCCAGCCTTCAGTTTGTTCTGTTAAGAGTCTCTCATGGATTGCCTCCCTCTCTGTCTTTATCTTATTTTTTCCTTTCCCCCAAGTTCATCTGTTCATGTTTCTTAAATATGAGTGAAATATATTTCTCTCTCTGCCTGATTTATTTAGCTTAGCATAATACACTCTAGTTCCATTCATGTTGCAGATGGTAAGATTTCATTCTCTTTGATGGCTAATATTTGTGTGTGTATCATCTTTTATCTGTTCATCAGTCGGTGGACATTGGGTTCTTTCCATAATTTGACTATTGTTAACAGTGCAGCTATAAACATTGGTTTGCATGTATCCCCTTTGAATCTGTATTTTTGTATCTTGTGGGTAAATACCTAGTAGTGCAATTGCTGGCTGGGAGGGTAATTCTATTTGTAACTTTTTGAGGAACCTCCATACTGGTTTCCAGGAGGCTGCACTGGTTTGCATTCCCACCAGCAGTGCAGAAGGGTTCCTCTGGCTGCGAATTCTCACCAACATGTGTTGGTCTGTTGTTTCCTGAGTTGTTAATTTTATTTTTTTTACTTTTTTTACATTTATTTTGAGAGAGATAGAGCATAAGTGGGTGACGGTGAGAGAGAGAGAGAGAGAGAGAGAAAGAGAGAGAGAGAGAGAGAGAGAGAGAGAGAATGAATCTGAAGCAGGCTTGGAGCTATCAGTGTGGTGCCCAGGGCATGGCTCTCTCTCATGAACCTGTGAAGTCATGACCTAACCTGAAACCAAGAGTCGAACACTTAACGACTGAGCCACCCGGTTGTTGATGTTGGCCGTTCTGACCGGCGTGAGGTGGTATCTCAGTGTGGTTTTGATTTGTATTTCTCTGATGATGAGTGATGTTGAGTGTCTTTTCATGTGTCTGTTAGCCATCTGGATGTCTTCTTTGGAAAAGTGTCTATTCATGTCTTCTGCCCCTTTTTAAACTGGATTATTTATTTTTTGGGTTTTGAGTTTGGTAAGTTCTTTATAGATAAAATAAGTATATATTTTGAACCTACGGCCTTGAAATATATATTTTGACCTGATGGCCTAGAAAGACAGTGCCAGGGTTAGGGTTAGAATAGGAAAATAGAAGATGTTGAATATTTTTACTCACTTTTTGCCTAGTTATATTTGTGGATAAAAAAAATAGACATATGAAGGTTATACTTAGTACTGTATTGAGCATGGAATATGCTAAATGAGGAGATATCAGGTGCAGTGATCATACAAAAAGTGGTAACTGAAGTGATATGTTAGTTATTTTCACTAGTAATCATTTCACTATGAATAAGTCACATCTTCATGTGGTACCCCTTAAATGTACACATTTTTTGTTAAATATTAAAAATGTATGAGGCACCTGGGTGGCTCTGTCAGTTAAGCTTCCGACTTTAGCTCAGGTCATAATCTGGCGGTCTGTGAGTTCAGACCCCACGTCAGGCTCTGTGCTGACAGCTCAGAGCCTGGAGCCTGCTTTGGATTCTGTGTCTTCCTCTCTCTCTGCTCCTCCCTGTTTATACTATGTCTTCTCTTTCAAAAATAAATAAGCATTTAAAAAAAATAATAAAATTTAGACAAATTGCAGATGGATTATTTAGTTATGGATTTTAGTCCTCTGATTTGTCTATATCTTATGGGAGCAGAGTAATTTGATAGAGAATATAAGTCACTATATGTAAGGAAGAATTATGAAAGGGCCCTCATTTCTTTGAGTTGATACCACTTTTCAATGCTTACTGTTGTTTGTTTTCTTTGAATGCCTCTTGTATTTCCTCAAGGCCTTGCTAAGTTCTGGGTAAGCGGTAATGGTCCAAGTAGATGTGGTCTCTAGTTTCATGGGATTTATGGGGATAAATGTTTTACTAATAAACATGTACATGTATATGTGTGTGTATATGTGTGTATATATATAAATATATATATATATAAATATGTAATTAAGTTTATATTAAGGGTTGAGAAATAAAAGGGTAGGTTATTAAGAGAGAGAAAGCGCTCTGGGAACCTCTCTCTAAAGAAGTGACATTTGAAGCTTAAGAAATAAAAGAGGAGCCATGTGAAATGTATGGGGGAGAGGGAATCCTTTCCAACGTAGAGAGACTCGTGCAGATATTTTGTGGCCGGAGCCTAGGAAACCTGGGTGAGAATGTAGACAGTTCTGGTTGGTTGGGGGGGTGCGGAAGGCCAGGTCTTGCACTGTTGGGGTTTTATTCTAAGTGCTGTGGGACGTTCCCTGAAGAGTCAGAATGAAATGTGAAATCTGCAAGAGAAGCATTTCTTCCTTTCATAGACCTTGCTCTTGTGGAGAATGAAGTGCGGCATTGGAATATTTTAACTTAATGTTCGCAATATTGGTAAAGACAGTAGAGGATTTGGGCAGCTGTCTGTCTCGGGCTTTCTCTGATCAGTTCCCACTTACCATGTGTCTGCCTTTGTCTAATGAAAAAGCATCTGTGGCATTTTAATGGATTTTATCTTGTCTGTTGAAGAAACCAGGACCCATATTTAGAGATTTTATTACGTTAGAGCAGTTTGGGGAAAACCAGATCTATTTTTAGGAGGTGGTCATCTCACCAAAAATGGGTTCAATTTTTAAAACCTCATATGTGGAAAGTTTCCTGAGCCTCATTAAGCTGTAAGACTCCTCACTTTTTTGAAAGTGCCTCTTGGTTCCTCTAGGTGGAACCATATATTTAATTTTCAAAGTGACTTTTCACAGACCTTAGTAGTGACAGGCAAGATCATCTTTAATTTTGTTGCCATTATAGCTTTTTCCTTGAAATGGTATTTTGGCCATAGAAAAATATTTTGGTGGTAATACTGAATTTTAATTGGCTTAGAGCACAGTATACATTGGTTATATAATATAAAACGAGAGATTCATTTTTGCTTATAATCGTTTGATAGTTTTATTAATATTTTATTTTATTTGAAATTTTTTATATATGAAGGAATTACAACCTTCGTCAGATCTCCAAAGGAGAAGGGAATAAAAAAAATTTAAGAATCAACATCCTCTGTGAGGTACCTCTTCTCCTCTTGTTAAATTCTACATTATATGTATGTAAAATTATATGCATTTTGTCATCTGATTTTACCGCCTCATAACATGTAATTATAGAGATCTTTATTCTTTCTACTTTAATAATTCTATCTGTACGCTATTACCTCTTTTTTTTGTTTGAGGGAAGTGATTATAAGAGTTGTGAGCTTTGTTCGTTTCTCTTCAAGGGAGAGGTGACTGTTGGGCAAGTTCCTTTCTTTTTTTAATAAACTTCATTGAGATACTATTTAGTGAAATGCACACATTAAGCAGAACTTGGTCAGCTGTGATAATGGTATGTACTCTTGGAGTGAGGCCATTTCCAATACCCCAGGAAGTTCCCTCTTGGCCTCTCTTTGCAGTCCCCCCGCTGCCTAAGGTAACTAATCTGATTTCTGTATTAGAGATTTATTTTGCGTGTTCTGGAACTTCATATAAATGGAATCAAATAGTTTTTTTTTTTTTTTAAATTTTTGTTTTTACTGTTTATTTATTTTAGAGAGGGAGAGAGACAGCATGAGCAGGGAAGGGTCAGAGAGAGGGAGACAAAGAATCTGAAGCAGGCTCCAGGCCCTGAGCTAGCTGTCAGCACAGAGCCCGATGTGGGGCTCAAACCCACAAACCGTGAAATCATGACCTGAGCCCAAGTCGGATGCTTAACGGACTGAGCCACCCAGGCGCGCCCAAATAGTTTCTATTGTTTTGTGTCTGGCTTCATTTAATTGCTCAGTGGATCATTTTGGGGCTGGTTCTTGTATCAGTTTGTTTCTTTTTATTACTGAGTGATATTCCATGTAGGATTGTACAACAATTTGTTTATCCACTCACTTTTTAAAATTAATTACTTAAACATTTTTTTATGTTTATTTTTTGGGGCGGGGAGGGACAGAGAGAGGGAGCACAGAATCTGAAGCAAGTTATAGGCTCTGAGTTGTCGGCACAGAGCCCAGTATGAGACTTGAACTCAGGACCGGGAGATCATGACTTGAGCTAACATTGGACTGAGCCACTCAGATGCCCTCATTCGCTTTTTTTTTTTCAATGCTTATTTATTTATTTTTGAAAGAGAGAGAGAAGAGGGGAGACGGGCAGAGAGAGAACCCAAGCAGCCTCCGCACTGTCAGTGCAGAGTCCAGTGTGAGGCTTAAACCTATGAACTGTGAGATATGACCTGAGCTGAAACAGAGAGTTGGATCCTTAACTGACTGAGCTGCCCAGGTGCCCCTGTTCATTTTGGATAGACATTTGGGTTGTTTCCATCTGGTCTGGGGTGGTTAAGAATCAAGCTGCTGGGAACATTCTCGTACAGGTCTTTTTGTGGACATTTTTTCCTTTTGAGTACATGTCAGATGCATTCGCTGGGTCGTAGGCTAGGCGTACGTTTAGCTTCATAAGACCCTGTCAGACCGTTTTCTGTAGTCGCGGTACCATTTTACACACCCACCAGCAATGTGCGAGACTCTGACAGCTTCACGTCCTCACTGGTTTTGTCAGTCTCTGATTTTATCCACATGAGTTACTCGGTGTGTAGTGGGGGCTCACTGTAGTTTTACCTTGCGTTTGTCTTCTGTCTAGCGTCTTCCTTTATTGGAAGATTTTGTTCAAGTCTTTTTAGCCCATTAAAAAACAAAAAACAGTCATTTGATTTATTGAGTTGAAAGAATTCTTTATGTATTTTATATATAAGTTCTTTGTCAGATATAAATATAGTTGATACTTTCTTTAGGTCTGTGGTTTGCCTGTTAATTTTCTTAAAACATTTTTAAAAATACTTATTTTTTATTTTAGAGAGAGTGAACTCATGAGTGAGGACAAGGCATGGGGGGTGGGAAGAGAGAGAAAGAGAGAATTGAATGAATGAATGAATGAATCTTAAGCAGGTTCCATGGTCAGTGCCAAGCCTGATGTGGGGGCTCAATCCCATGATCTTGGGATGTTGACCTGAACTGAAATCTACATTAGATGCTCAACTGACTAAGCCACCCAGAAGCCCCAGAGTCTTGTTATTTTGGGAATGCCTGGGTGACTTAGTCCTTTGAGTATCTGACTCTTGATTTCGGCTCAGGTCATGATCTCATGAGACCAAGGGCTTGAGAGATCAAGCCCTGTGTCTGGCTCTGCACTGAGCGTGGGGTCTGCTTGGTGTGTTTCCTCTCTCTCTGTCTCTTTTGGCTCCCTCTCCGCCCTTCTGTGTGCATGCTCGCGCATGCTCTCTCTCTCTCTGAAAATATTAAAAAAACCCCAAAACTTTAATTTTATTAAGTTCATTTTGTCAATTTTTTTCTTTTTTGGTTAATGCTTTTTTTCCCTAAGACCTACTTCAATACTCACCCCAAGGCCACAAAAATTTTGCCACTTTTTTTTCCCTAGCAATTTTTATAGTTTAACCTTCGTGTTTAGGTCTGTGATGCATGTAGAATTAGTTTAGTTTTTCTGTGTGTGGTACGAGATAGAGGTTGAACTAATTTCTCCCCCCATAGAGAGATTCTTACAGTTATTATTAAATGAGTATTATGAATCACAGTGAACAGTTCCATTATGATAATTATTCTGGTCTTATTTAATTTATCCACTAAAACAGTTTACTGAGAACCCAGTATGATAGGCACTAGGGGGGTTCAAGAAGACTGATTAAAAAATAAGCCATTAAAAGTGGCCACAAGATCACTGGTGACTAATTTAGAGTAGGCAGTGGGAATTTAATTAGCAAGAAATAGTATTTCTCTCCTTTCAAAATTTAGCACTAAAGAGAAGAGGGAAACGAGAACGTTTATAAAATGCAGGTTAGGAAAAATGTTTTCCAGGAGAGGGGAATGAGCATGTTAGGAGATGGTAGGGATGAAGCCAGTGGAAGGGGAAAGAATGTGTATGTAAGAAGCAGGGTAGAAAAAGTGAAGAACTGGTAATGCCGTGAGCACAGAGAAGGGAGGTTTGAAGGCCCTTACCCGTACCCCGTGGACTTCATTTTCTCCGTAAAGCATGCGGCATTTCCTGGAATTAGGGACACGCCATTAGGACAAGAAACTTACTTGAAAATGGCAAATGAAAGGAGAATGAACAAGACCTCGCTGAGACCAGAAACAGGTCTGACAGGACATGGGCAGGGTGGAAGCCGTTCATGTGTACTGGGTCAGCACAGCTGCGATTCCACTACACTAATACTTGTATCCCAATAAAAAGGGGTATTTAATAATCAGGGGACCCGGGTCCTATGGGAAAGGAACATAGCCAAACCCCAAATCTTTACATGTTGACGTGTTCTACGCACAAAAATCGTAGCTGGTTTTTCATCAGTAAGCTTGAAAAGTAGTTTCAGAATGAGTAAGAGATGGGCAGGTGTTAAAGGTTTTGATCAGAAAGTGTGACTTCTTGGCTTAAGTGCTAGATGGTGTATTACAGCAGCGTAAGACATCCTGGAAAGTGCTTACACTTTGTTGAGTAAATTCTTTTCCTTCCCTGTGGAGTTTGCAGTTTGTTAAGCACAGTGGAAGGTTTTTGAAAAATAATGTTCTGTGTGTAGTTTTAAGTTCTTACTTTGAGACTGTGGGTGAAGCGTATTAAAGGTGTTATTTGAAATGAATGCCTAACAGGCAAAGCTTTCTCGTGTTACTTTTAAAAAAAAATTTTTTTAATGTTTTATTTATTTTTGATACAGAGAGAGACAGAGCATGAGAGGGGGAGGGGCAGAGAGAGAAGGAGACACAGAACCGGAAGCAGGCTCCAAGCTCTGAGCTAGGTGTCAGCACAGAGCCTGACTTGGGGCTCGAACCCACGAATATGAGATCTGACCTGAGCCGAAGTTGGAGGCTTAACCCACTGAGCCACCCAGGCACCCCTCTAGTGTTACTTTTGACTGCATCTCTGGATTCTTAGAATGGCTTATTGCTACTGGAGTCTGTGGATTCCTACTGGTTATAGTTTCTACTGCGAAATTTTGCCTTCTAATGATGTTAATTGTGGCAAAAAATAAACACTTTACGTAGAATTTGCCATTTTAACTTTTTTTAAAAAAATGTTTTATCTATTTTTGAGAGAGAGAGAGACAGCATGAGCAGGGGAGGGTCAGAGAGAGGGAAATACAGAATCCAAAGCAGGCTCCAGGCTCTGAGCTAGCTGTCAGCACAGAGCCCAATGGGGGCTCGAACCCACAAACTGTGAGATCATGACCTGAGCCAAAGTTGGATACTTAGCTGACTGAGCCACCCAGGCGCCCCCATTTTAACCATTTTTAAGCATACAGCAGTGTTAGGTATGTTCATATCATTGTGAAACAGATCTCCAGAACTTTTCATCTGGTAAAACTTAAATAACAACTCTTCTTTCCCCCTCCTCCCCACCTCTGAATCTGACTAGTCTAGGCATTTCTTATAAGTGGAATCATATAGTATGTGTCTTTATATGAGTGGGTTATTTCATTTAGCATTAGTCAGCAAGGTCATCTGCGTTGTAGGCTGTGACCGGATTTCCTATTTGTTTAAAAAATTGTTTTGAGAGCGTGAGCAGGGGGGCAGAGGGAGAGAGAATCTTTTTTTTTCTTTTATGTTTATTTGTTTATTGAGAGAGAGAGAGAGAGAGAGAGAGAGAGAGAGAGAGAGAGAGAGAGAATGAGAGAATGAATCCCAAGCAGGCTCCGTGCTTAACACTTAACTGACTGAACCACCCAGGTGCCCCTAGGATTTCCTTATTTTTAAGGGTAATACTCCATTTTATGTGTATAACACATTTTATTTATCCATTCACCTGACCATGGACATCGGGTTGTTTCCATCTTTGCGGTGCTGTGAGTAATGCTGCTGTGAACATAGGTGTGTAAATAAGTATTTTTCTTAAGACCTTGCCTTCATTTCTTTTAGGTACATACCCAGAAGTGGGGCTCCTGGATCACTGCTAGATCATATATTAGTTCTGTTTTTAATTTTTTTGAGGAATCTCCATACTGTTTTCCATAGTATTTCTCTGTTTTACTAATGATTCCTGTAATGCGAAAATGCCCAGAAGGGTGAGATGTACTTCGTACTTAATTCTTTTTAAGAAAGATTCCTTAAAAAAAATTTTTTTTTAAATGTTTGTTTATTTTTGAGACAGAGCGCAAGCAGGGGAGGGGTAGAGAGAGGGGGAGATACAGAATCTTGAAACAGAGTCCAGGCTCTGAGCTGTCAGCACAGAGCCCGACATGGGGCTCAAACCAGCGAACTGTGAAATCATGACCTGAGCCAAAGTCAGACGCTGAACCAACTTGGCCACGCAGGCACCCCAAGAAAGATTTCTTTAGAGTGACATTTTCTTTGGTTGTAACTTTGATATGAATATAAATATGGACATCACTCTTGAAATGAATACCTTTCTATCTTTCTGTTTCTTTTGCAGATTGGGAAAATGAGGTATGTCAGTGTTCGAGACTTTAAAGGGAAAGTCCTGATTGATATTAGAGAATACTGGATGGACCCGGAAGGTGAAATGAAACCAGGAAGAAAAGGTGAGATTTGGTTTCCTGGATTTGGTCCTAATATTAGACCTATCTAAGCTAATAACTAAAGGTTATCTAAGTAATCCAACTTACTTGAAATTGAAATAATGTTGGCAGTGCATTGGGAAGATCCTCAGTTGATAGTTCGGTCGTCTTTATGGACATGACTCTTATTTCAGGCCCCTGTCTTAAATAACTGTTGGAATAAATCCCAGGAAAAAGAATACCCTAATATCATTTCATTTGGCTGCTAATTTGTTTGGCTATAACTTTTTTTAAATTTTTTTTTTTTTTTGCGGGGGCGGGGTCAGAGAAGGGGGGAGACAGGATCTGAAATGGGTTCCATGCTGACAGCAGAGAGCCTGATGTAGGGCTCGAACTCTCAAACTGCAAGGTCACATGACCTGAGCTGTTGGACACAACCTACCGAGCCACTCAGGTGCCCCTGTTGACTGTAACTTAAAAAAAAAAAAGTTTATCTAAATTCTTAAGTAGTAGGCACTTACGGGAAGTTGTAAAATTCGGAATGAAAAATTCTGGTTTATAGTTTTTGGTTCATCTCCTAAAGGATACTCTTTAAGGGGGAGTTATCCTTTTAGTGGGTCTTTGTCCTCTTTCCGTTTGTGCAGTATCCAGTCCCAAGCATATCAGCCTCATAGAAAAGCGTACTGTATTTTTTCACCAAATTTATAGCTAGAGAACATTTAGGAACTAGTATACATTCCTATATTTGGGTAGTTATCTGCTTTAGGTTGATCCATAGCTAATAAAAAAAAGACCTCCTTATCTTTACTCTGCCTGTTTGTCATTTTGAAGGTACTACTTGTTTGCTTCATGCAGTTTTGGAGTTTGCTAAACCTAACCTTTGTTTTCATACCCTTTAACATTTTCTTGTTCAGGCCATTTCAGGCTGTTTCATTGTGACCAATGCCACATTTCTTGTCTCTGCAAACGTTTACTAGAACAATTTGATGAGTTTAAAGCCCTTCCAAGGTGTTGACCCCATTATGTTCTGCCTTCCTCGTGGTTTCATGGCCTCCCAGCAGTTTTCTTAGAAATACACTCATTCTTCCAATTCTAGTTTCTCTGTTTACATGGGTCAAGTATTAGAACATTGGAAGTTCCAAGTTGAAATGATTTCTGTTCATGCTTTTCTATCTTAAATAGAAAAGGCATGTTATTAACTAGCATTTTAAGTGTTTACGTAAGTGTCAGCGATACACTCAGCTTTTTATTCAGATTAGCTAATGTATTGGTTCACAACTCCCCTTTGAAGAGTGAATACCCTTTTACTGGTGAGGAGACTGAGGCTCAGAGGTAATGTCAGTTTTTAAGGTGACCTTAGTGATTGGGAGGCAGTGACAGGAACCCTGACGACATGATTGCAGAATGCATTTTTATCAGTGTGTACATCTGAGAAGTATGGGACACGTCCCAGGAATTCTTCCAAATTGAGATGAAGGTTTCTGGAAGAACTCCGCACAAAGTCATTCACCTTGAGTTCCTGTAAAGATTTTGAGCGAATGTTGGAACTGCCTGGATGTAGAAATGGAGGGACCCGTACGAAATCTGGACCTGGCCACTTAGCCTGCTAGTTTGCAAGCTAACAGATTAGCTCATAAGATGCATCTTCAAATCATTTGTTCCCAGAGGGTCCAGTAAGTATTGTGCAGGATACAGTGTTGGACGTAAAACTGGATAGAAGATGGTATTGGTTCAGGTATAGTGATGAGTCTGTAATTAATAAATGAAGAGATTTGACTCCTGGTATGGTTCCATTGTGCCATTCAAAGTGACAGTTGTTGATAAAGCAGAATTTTAGTTGAAAGTATGAAAATCATAAAGAAAGCATAAATAGAGTTTCAACTTTTAATTTTTAAAACTCTGTTTTAGGTATTTCTTTAAATCCTGAGCAGTGGAGCCAGCTGAAGGAACAGATTTCTGACATTGACGATGCAGTAAGAAAACTGTAAAATCAGAGCCATATAAAACTTGTACTGTTCTCGTTGTTTTAATCTGTCTTTTTACATTGGCTTTTGTTTTCTAAATGTTGTTTTCCAAGCTGTTGTATATTTGGATTGCAGAACAATTTGTAAGATGAATACTCTTTTTTTTTAATGTGCATTATTAAAATGTTCTGAGTGAAGCTAATTGTCAACTTTATTAAGGAGGATTGCTTTGTGCCCGTCACCTAGTGTAAAATAAAATCAAGTAATACAATCTTAACTGTTGTGGCCTTTTTTGATCAAAAGAGTTGGTACTATTTAAGGCCAAAAGTAACAGTTTTTAGACCTGTTAGTTTCAACTTGGCTTTTACATTCAAAAGGATTTGTATTGCGTTGAATTTATAAACTCTGACTTGTGAAATCCATAGTTGATCTGTTTTCTTCCAGCCCAATGTCTAGACTTAGTGTATTTTTCCACCCCTGTGATACTTCACTTTCCCCTTTTTTTACTTCATTTTCTTTTAGTAACGTAACTTGTCATGTTCAGTTTTCATTTCATGTTTTGCTCTTTTTCTTGAATATATTATACTAATTTGGAAAGTCCGTGAAACTGTCAAAATGTCAGTTATCTCAATAAGGTACTTGTAATTAAAATATTATATGAGAGCTACAATCACTAATTCTACTGTATTAAATATTAGGAGATATAGTTTGATAAAAAAAACATGGCTTGTATGAAAACTGAACAAGTAAGTGTATGTCGTTACCGTAACGTTCTGTGTAGTTACCTTATTGCTTAGTCTGCAGAGAATAATGACTTAGATGTTTGATTTGCTTTCACTTATTAAACACGTTCACCGTGGGATGATGTCTATAAAATCAGATACTGTTATATTAGATTAGGACTTAATAAAAATTGTGAAAGCTTATTGGCCTAACATTTTATTTTATAACGTGGAGTATGGATTATATATAGCCAGAGATCTCACCGAGCTTTACAGTCGTGGTAATGTGGTCGGTTTTGGAGGGAAGAGTAGACAGAGGATATTCTTACTGGCCTTTTTCTTAGTAGGCTTGGCTCTTTTGCAGTTTTATCTGCTGGACCAGTAGTATCCTAGACTTACTGTTACTAAGTGTTATCAGGTACTCTGAGGTGATTTTCGCTGACCCACAGCGATGAAGCAGACCCAGATTGAGGTGCAGATTTCAGGGGCTTGGCAGCCGTAAGTAGGGCCTGGTGTGCCTTCGGAAAAGAGTGTAAGGGAACTAGAACTGACATTGGAGAGGGAGGCAGCAAAGAGGAAGGAATTCTCTTCACACGACGTGGTACCACGTGATGTTTTGATCACATTGATAGGACACACTTCTAAATGGAATAGTGAAAGAAATATTTAAAGACCTATGAAAAATTCTTGTTAACAAATTAGGTATTTTTGGTAGCTAATCTTAAATGGTTTACTGCCATATCAGAGTCGCACTGTTATACCAAGTTTGATTACTGCATCTAAAAACATTTTATAGTAGAATTGTCAAGGACTTGATTTTGAACGCAGCTGCCAAGACACATACAGTTACTAAATTTTTTTCTGGCAGCTGTTCTAAGTATGTTTTTACATTTTTTAGATGGTTTTTGTAGTGTTTTTAGCAGTAACTCTAATAGGTGCATATTTGGGGAAATAAATCCTCCCTTCTGGTATTTTAGCCTCCAAATAATAGGCACCAAAAGTGTTCAAAATGGTGTTTTAGACAAATCATACTCGATTGATAACTTTCCCCTTATTTGGGAGTATAAATATGTTCTGTTAACTTAGTTGGGTGAATTTGTACAGCATTCCTTACTGGGTATACAGCAAGGGTGGTTAGAACACAGAATTTTGACTTCGGTGTAGTCGAAGGAGTAAAGGGTAGATTTCCTAGGTATGTATGAGTTCAGGGTGCGTGTGCATTTTGAAGCAGTCTGCTAACCAAGGTGGCGCTGAGGTCTACTACCTGGGCATTTTTTTCCGCCGTGTAGCATTAGGTCACTGGAACCTTCCTGTAAGGAGAGTTTCCTTGGCAGAATTTGATAGGTGGACTGCTGACTTCATGTCAATCTATTACTGGATATGCAATACCCAGAAATTCTTTGTCTTTTGGGTGCAGGCAACGATGAGAACTGGGTTTAAAAGAGACTTAGAAGCTAGGGGACTGATGTTTTCTGTTTAAACTTACCTTCCTGGTCAGATTTCTTCTGACCAAGAAAGCTTGGCATTTTGAGGCAGCAGTTTCTTACTTGGTGATGCCAGAATGGATTTAATTAATTCCAGATCCGACGTAGTGGTAGCAGGGTGTTTCTAACGCGGTTTTTCCCTCTTTGTCTTTTAAAGTCTGAGTAGCATTTGACCAATTTCCAGTGCCCTTCGCATTTTAAAGAAGAACCACTACAAAAGATAAACTCTTAATAATTAGATTATTCTCTTTTGCTTTATAAATGCTTTTGAAGAAACTCCTACCTCATTAGCTAGTCAAATTGCTGTGGTGATGTGCCTATTTCTACATAGGAAAATAAAGAGACATAGGAACAAAGTATGTACATCCTGGCTTGGCTATTGAGGAGAAAAGAGAAAGATGTTACTTAAGTGTTTCTGAGTTATGTCGGAAGAGCACTGTACAAGTTTGAAAATTTAGAAAAGCACTGGCTAATATTTAGGCATCTCCTGAAATGCTTTGCTATTTACTTTTTATGGAAATTAATCCAGTGAAAAAACTTAAAAGTTTGTTTTTTTTTTTGCCCAAGTGAGATTTTCCAGATAAAGTCTAGGGGTAAACATTCACATAGTCACAAATATGTAATTTTGTAATTGTGGAATAACCTGTATGCTTTGTTTGGTACATCTTCCATGGAGATGTCAATGAATCTAATACTCCATCTGTGAATATTTTAAATGTTGAAATAAAAATAAGAAATGTGCCCTATGTGTCATCCCAGTTTCACAGACCTAAAGATGCATGACTTAGTTATCTGTTGAATGGGTTTTGTTAACAAATAGAATGCCTTCCTGTGTGAATGCTTCTGGAATGTGAATTCGCCTTGGTGTGTTAACTCTCCTGAGCAGCTCTGGGATGGGTTGGGATGGGCCAGGCAGGATGGGATGGAGGGGGCCTGTTTTTCCACCTACCTGATCCCTATGGTAAAGTGCAAATACTGAGGTTACACGGTCCGGCTCCCTCCCTCCCTCCCTCTCCCTCCCTCTCCCTCCCTCCCTCTCTCTGTTTACTTATTTTGAGAGAGAAGGTGCACAAACGGTGGGGGCGGGCAGTGAGGGGGGGGCAGAGAGAGAAGGAGACAGAAAATCCCAAGTAGGCTCTGTGCCGTCAGCACCAAGCCTAATGCTGGGATTGATCTCATGAACTGTGAGCCAAAATCAAGAATCAGGCGCAGGTGCCCCCTGCCCCCTCTTTTTTCTTTTTTAAATCTTGTGAATGTTTTGCAGTCTAATTATTTCTTGGTATACTTAACGGTATTGCCTACTGGACTCCTTTGAGTACTTTAAACTTATATTTTCATTTAGAAAGTATCTTTTCCTTTTTTTTTTTTTTAATGTTTGTTTGAGAGAAAGAGCAGGGGAGGGACAGAGAGAGAGAGGGAGACAGAGGATCTGAAGTGGGCTGCTCTCTGGCAGCAGCTAGCCCAATGAGGGGCTCAAACTCCCTAATGGTGAGATCATGACCTGAGCCGGAGTCAGATGCTTAACTGTTGAACCAGCCTGGCGCCCCTCTTGTTTCCTTCTTGATTAGCACCTTTTTTTTTTTAAACTTTATTTTATAGTGAGATTTCATTGCGTAGATTTATGTTTAGGGGAACTTACACAGTGACAGAAAGATCCATGGAAGACTACTCTTGACTCTTCTGGCTTCACCTAATCAACCTAAATTTGCTCTTCAGTAAAACATACTCCATCCAGTCAAGGAGAAAAAAATAGTACTTGGAATTTATGCAGTTAATCACTGACTTTGCAATTTTGTAGTATGGCTCAAAGGGGAGTTAAGGGATAAAAATATGGGTTTAATGGGGTACCTGGATGGCTCAGTTGATTGAGCATCTGATTCTTGATTTCGGCTCAGGTGGTGATCCCAGGGTTGTGGGGTCAAGCCCCATGTCAGGCTCCACACTAAGTATGGAGCCTGCTTGAGATTCTGTCTCTCCCTTTGCCCGTCTCCCCAGCTCACATGCCCGCTCTCTCAAAAACAACAAAAATTGGGGGGGC